>JAYEVE010001244.1:0-69024 GCA_036346375.1 Guadua angustifolia
AATTCGCTAATGACTCTTAGCTAGCGCATTTTTTAGAAAACTCTGGAGAAAAAAAGAATTTGCGTTTACGTTCTCAGGTCCATTTTTTAAAAATAATCATCGGATCAAATTTCGTGTGACACAATATTGCGCAACCAAATTGCACACGGCGCAGCGTAGCGTGTAAACCCTGGCTAGTTGTTACTGGTTTACGCTGCTGTCTTCCATCTTGGAGATGTTATGAGATCATGGCCTCATGGGTTTTTGTGTTTGAATTATTCATGCTACACGGTTTGGCGTTTGGGTTGCTGGAAAATACTTATTAATGTGTATATGCTCAATTGCTCAGTGCCGTAGGCCGTTTATGCAAGCAGGTTAAAGGGAAAAGAAGGCATGGAGAGATGAGCTGCTCTCGTTTTACTAACAGTTCACTAAGATTGTTGCTTCAAAGAATCAGACGACGACAAAACTGGAATCGTAAGTTGTAATCTTTATATAATTTTCTATACTCGTAAATTTGCGATTATCTTCAACATATTACACATTATTATACAATTAATCATCCTCTGCCTGATCATCTATAAGGGGAATTCAGATAAACTCTTGTTGCACATATTGCACCGAGATATCATCCAATGCAATGACATATTTACATATATGCATCTTCCAATCAATAATGATCTTGCGATAGAGCTAGCTATATACGATGTGCCGATCTACGAGTTGACGACGTTGCATTTCTTCCTGATCTGGCCGTTGCCGCTGGTGAGGCGGTGAGCACGCCGATCTGACCCAGCGGCTAGGTGGCCGGTCAAGGAGGCTCAGTGGAGGGGCAAGCCGGAGAGGGTGGCAGCCGACCAAGGAGGCCAATCCCCGAGCTCAATGGCCGGCCGAGAACTGAGGAGGAGAGATCGCTCGAGGCCCCAAGGGACGAGCGCGCCGGCCGGTATAGGAGGCCAGATGCCAGGGTTCGTGAGGAAGAAGATGAACAGTAGAATTGGCTGGGGATGTAACGGTTCAGTGACTTTTACTTGAGTGGGAAGCTACGCTCAAGATTTGCAGTGAAAAGAAGAAAAGGAGATCCAACGGTTGATCAGAGGTCCAGTAAAATGAGTAACCCTGTTGACGTCAAACTTTTGTCATTTGTTCTAAATCACTGTAGTGCCTGTAATTTCTTCTCTAACTTTTACCGATTGTCAATCATGGTTAGCGATGGCGAAGCGAGAAATTTTTAAAGAAGGGGGCCTAAATATGAAGTGAACCTCTACTAATAATTGATATTCAAAATTTAATATATAGTAATTACAATATGTAATAATTATAACTTACCATAAATTTCAAAGTTATATATGTATATATATATATATATATAGACACACACACTCTCTTTTCATGGGCATTGAGCCTCACCACGACCAGGGCTCCGCCACTTATGGTTGGGACACGAGGTGCTAGTTGTGCGCCACGTCAACGGAGCAGAGCTTGTGCACGCCCTTGGCCTTGTTCACCGGGTGGTCGTGGCAGCCGGTGCACCGCGGCCGCCGGCACTTGCCTGTTCTCCTGCACGCATTCGTTGGCTTTGACGACGCCATGACGGACTACAGGCCGCCGTTGAGCTCCACCGCCTTGTTGTTGATGAGCACCTCTTAAAATTTGATCCTAGCTCCACAACTGGTCCTGCTGGACCATCGCTCACCTTCGAGCTTTAGATTTCACGACTTCCATCGTTAGTCCTCACCAGTCGTCGGCCCGTCGGCTGCCTAGCATCTTAGGTCCAGCAGCACGATGAACCAAATAAGGGATGTGCATGAATCTAGATCGAGGCACATATCGTGAATGGACATTGAGCAAAAAATATAATAAAGTGGTTTTCATTTGAAAAAAAAAGGAAAGAAAGACGATCCCAGACATTCCACACAACTAAACTCTATTTGGGGTTTGCTTCGCTATACCACTTTTAAGAAAGTTTACCAATCTTATAGCAAAGTAGTTAATATTAGTTGATGGCAAACTTATTCCAACCTATAAAAAATGATCAAATTGAAGACTAGACATGGATATATACTTAGATATTAGGTAGGGCAAATCTTTGATTTGATTTATTTTTTAGGTTACCAATATTTACCTCAAGATTCGTAAACTTTTCTATGAAAAGGTGTACCAAAACACACACCACTCTATAGATTAGCTGGAAAACTAGAATATTAATGCCTTGGCTGTTACGTCCCAAAACCACTTAGGAATCCACTTTTAGACATAAGTTATATATTACCTGCTTATGGCAGCGGAAAAGAGTTAGATAAAACAATATATGATCTATTGGCCGAAATTATAAAGAGCATTGTAGATCACCAGCCTAGAGTTTAACTTACAAACAAATAATTGAAAATCCACAGGAAAGATCTAAGTGCAGCCGTGACCCTGATACGTCAACGTTGCTGACGAATACTTATACCAGGGGGTACCCCACAGCAAGGTATACATCTATTTCAAGATCGTATCTCTCGGTCATCTGAATCTGGCGCAATATTGGCGGCAATGCGAGAATCTTTGGAGAGGGTATTACCCAGGTCCCCGTCCGTGGCAGATGAGGTTATCACCAAATGGGCCATCCTAGGCCCGGCTCTGGTCAATGGCCTCATCCAGTCGTGAAGGATCCCTGGCCTCAGCCAAGCCCACCGAGGGCACTCCGTTCTAGACCCGGGTCCATCGCCCCCGCAGGTTCCGACCTAGGCCCAGGTCCGTCGCCCCCGCAGGTTCCGACCTAGGCCCAGGTCCGTCGCCCCCGCAGGCTCCGACCTAGACCCGGGTCCGTCGCCCCCGCAGGCTCCGACCTGACCTCAGGACGGGGCCCTGGCAAGCTTCAACTCGGCGACCTCGCCACGTCGGCAATCAACCTGGTGAGTCGCCCCATGGACACGATGGCGTCTTTGGGGCGAATGGTTCCTTCCAGGAAGCGAGACCGCCAGTGGAGCGCCGTCCGCCGCCCCTCATACGCGGCGGGAGGCGGCCCCCTCGAGATGGCCTTGAGAATGCAAGTCTGGCGGCGTCAACTGTCGGCTGTCAATGTGAGGCGGTCGCACCTTCCCAACGGAGCACTGTCCAGTGTGTCTACCAACCCGGCATGGGGTAAGCAGGAACCTGTCAGTCATCAAGACCGAAGACCGGGACTCCCGGGCGTAGCGTACACCTATCCTTTTCGCTCCAAAACTCCCGTGTAACCTGCCCCTCTCCGTCTATACAAAGGGAGGCAGGGCCCTCAGGGAAAGGGCAAGCTGGCAAGTGAGCAAGCTAGCAAACAGTAGCAAACCCACTCGGACGAACTATCGCACGGACGAATACCCCCGAGCTCCTCCGCTCGAACGAGTGCTAAGGGCCTGTCCTTAGCCTCCGCTTGTAACCCAGTGCCGTTCACTGTACCCCGAGCAATACAAAACCACCACCACGAACTGGAAGTAGGGACGTTCAGCCCGAACCAGTATAAATCTCGGGCTCCCTAAGTCAACCATCAAGGGGAGGGAGCGCGCGGCCCCTTGACTTACAAATATACTAGCCGGTTTACAAAACACCGACAGTTGGCGCGCCAGGTAGGGGTCTCGCGCGTCATCATCTTTGTCTCCGAACTCCCAGTCACCTTCTTGATGGTTTCCTCCACCCACGACGGCGCGTCTTCGTCAGGGAGCTGGATCCGCTTCGGCACCCTCGACTTCGTCGCCACTCTGGCGGGAAAGTTCGTGCTCATCCCCGCCACCTTTCAGGTCCAGACGTCCGCAAGGAGTTTGGACTCCGTCGCCAACGACCTCGGCAACCTCCGGCTCGAGGCCCCCTCGCGGACCTCGACGTCGAACTGCGCAGCAGCGCGCCATCTCCGGTGGCGGCGCGCGGCTCAGCGGCGGCGGCCTCGCCCGTGGGCTCGCGATTTGTGGCGATAGCTAGCTACGGCCGGCCTCCTTCCACGACTTGTGGAGAGCTCCTCGATCCCGACTTGCTCCGACGCGGAGGCGAGCCACGGAGGTTCCTACTCCGTGAGTGCAACGTGGTGGGCGTGGCGAGAGCGGCGCGACCTGCTAGTCAAGAGTCCTCGCGCGTGCGGCCTTGCGCCGCGGCGAGGTCAAGCCAGCCAGCGACAGCGACCTCGAGCTTCGCCACCTCGAGCTCCAACGGCGTGCGAGTTGGAGGCGGTAAGGTGAGCTCGGAAAACTCGAGCCGACACAGGCGGCGCCGGCCGAGCCTCCACTCGTGCTTGGCGGCAGCGTCAAGTGAATCAACAAGCGGCGAGGGTCCGGCGGACTTCCGTTCTTCCCTCACGCCCGACCAAAATGTCGCCACGGCCATCTTTGCTCATGGCATGCGAGCCCGAGACCGAGGCGAGGTTAAGTACGAAACCTTGGTGGTGGAGCGTCTTGCCGTCCGGCACATCTGAGGCTCCGTCTCCCACCACTCGGGCGCTTCCTCAAGCCACCCGAGTGGTGCCGCGAAGACGGCTCCGCCCCCTAAGCGGCCCCAGGTCTCGTGCACCCTGGTGCGCCAGCGCCTGGGTGATAGTCGCGATGTTCGCGACACCCTCGAGGCACGGAGAAGGGTGATGAATGAAGTGGGGCTTGACGCGCAGCAAGACGCCATCGACCAGCTCGACGAGGCGCGTGACGTGGCCGTCCTTTGATCAGCCAAGTACCGGCGAGCCTTCTGGCGCTATCACAATCGTCGGTCCGGGTCGGTCCTTGACGTGGGGACCTAGTCTGCGCCAGTCGATCCAACAGGGCGAGCACAAGTTGTCCCCTCCGTGGGAAGGACCCTTCACCGTCGTGGAGGTCCTCCGACCCGGCACTTTTCGACTCAAAGATGCCGACGGCAACGTTGTACCTAACGCTTGGAATATTGAGAAGTTAAGACGATTCTATCCCTGAAATCTTTTCCTTATTCCTGCGTCTCCGGCAAAGCCTCCGAGTTCGAGGTGCGGCGTGCCGGCCACATCCTGGTCCTCACGCACCACTCGGGGCTACTCGCCCACATGTTAGCCAAAAGCAGCCCTAATGACCATCGCGACCCCTAGCGGTAATCCTTTCGCCCTAAGTACTCATGACCACGCCCGTGTACGGTTCTAATAGCACTGCGATGCAAAAGGCGCCCGTCTTGGGCGGTCCTTGGTCGACCCGGACACGTCTTTGGGCTTCGATCCTATTGATATTTTCGCATCCCCCTCGAAGTATGGGCACTCCGACCTCGCTCTAACGACCCTAGTGGTTCGTGAGGGCTACTGATCGTCCGGCAATGTTCATCACAAAAAAAATGCAAAATATCGGTAATTCCCAAAATCCACAACATAAAATGTACATACATTACACCACCCGAAGCAAAAGTTGGGCCTTGGCATCTAGAGGTTCATCCACCAAGTAAAGTCGTCGTCAGTCCTCGGTATCATTGCTCACGGCGGCAAGTGCCAAACCCCTGCCACCATGTAACATCCCAATTTTCAGTCTTTCTAATTAATTAATTATTTTAATGCAATTTATGTTTTTTTTGGTGAATCTCTGGATTTATTCGGATTTTCTGGAAGTTATTGGAATTCTTGTGGATTAAAGAATAGTATTTTATGTCAAAGATTAATTATAAGTATATAAAGATAAAATAAAGTTTTGTCAGAAATAATCTATGTAAGTTCAGAACAAATATTCTACTATTTTAAAATAAATCAATTTATTTTCTCAAATTAGTTAGGTGGAGGAAAAGCTTGGAAGCGTATGGCCTGCGCTGTATATTCTTGGAAGGATTAGATCGTGTTGCTTGGTTTTTAGGAAAGGGCGGATTGGGTTATCGATCCGTATCCAACCGAAGTCGTTCATCGTTGATCGCTCGGTTTTCCGCCACTGTATGCGACTCGGTTTCCAATTCGTTGCGTACGTCGTTCCCGCCAAGGACTCCTGATTTCCATCTTTGCGCGCGTGAGGAGGCTATAAAAGCCGTTCGTACCCGAGGTCTCGTCATCCGGAACGTGGCCATCAGAGCGAGTTTTCTCGACGAGTCAAGCGCTGTCGCCAGGAGCTGAGCGTCGAGAAGCATTGAGGTTCCGAGTCGTTAGTTATTCCCACGTCACCCTGTCTCGAGAAGCTACGCGTCATCGCCAGGAAACGAAGAAGACCGCGGGCGCGTGTGACGATCAAAGAGCCACGCGCCGTCACCAGAATCATCGACGGGAAAATTTCGAGCGAAGACCACGCGCCGTCGCCGATTTTCTCCAGGAAAATTCGTCGATTTCAGCTGTTGCCGTTCGTTGCCGCTCGGGATTTTATTAGCCGCCGGATCATCCACAGACGAACACGATTACGTCACGCCACACGGGTGAACAGGTAACCGCACGATAAGATTTCCATCATTAGATCTAGATTGTAGGGTTCCGATGTTGCCACGTTATTTAATAGGAAGAAAACTTGGTTGCATTAGCCGTCGATTACAAAATCAACGATTCATATTTCAGCCATGTTAGCATCCGTACATTTGATCGGGAAACTCGGATTTTTCTATATAAGAATAAATTAATCAAATTCGGATTTATGAATTAAGGTTATTTTCAGGAAATTCCAAACTTCAAAACCTTATAATTTTCGCATACGAACTCCGTTTGAGGTGATTCAAGTTCCTAAAAATTGGTAAAATTGAGATCTTTCTAATGGTGGCTTTTATTTGAATTTTTTGAATTTGTTTGCTCTTTGGTTTTGGTTTTTATTTGCTTTTCTCTCTCGAATCACGTAGACGTTGAATTGTGCGAGGCTTCTGAAGGGGATTTCTCAGCTCAGGAATTATTTCCAGACCAAGACCAGGAACCTAACCAAGGCAAGTTGTGCTTTGATCATGTTGCACCCATAAACTAGATTGCATGCTATTTTGATTTACCTTATCACTTGTTATTTTATGTGTATAAATGATTTCAACATAAGTTTGGGATTAGCTATCGTACCCTTTGAATTACACCCTACCTTGTTATTTGTATGCCATACTCCACTTGTCACCCTAGATTGGTTTATTATAGTTGGTTAATAATGAAATCAACATGGAGGATTAGATCGAATAGAATGCTTAGCCATGCCACGTCATCACATGTACTTGAATCTTTGATAAATAATCTTGACTAATGGAATATGGAACAATGTTCGAATTTGTGTGTCATGTGTGGTCACACGATGAGATTGAGTTGTGTTGGCAATGGATGTCGCATAGCGATATTGAATTGTTGATGTACGTGGTGCTTGGTAATCAACTGGGGTGGTTATGATTTTGGGTCGGAGCAAGTGGTAAGGGCATGATGCCTGGGTGGGCCCGATGGGCAAAGGGTATGTGTATGTCTTGCTTTGATCAAACCATAAGGACACCTTGCGAGCCTTTGACCTGAGTCTAACTTGCAACCACATGTCTGGAATGGGACAGCTTAGCTGACTAATTTGCAAATGCTTAACTTAAGTGCTATCTTGGTGGTGTGGGTCCGGGTTCACGGAGGAAACTCACATGGCGCAAGAGGGGGGCCCTGTTGTGGTGGTATAGCCCTTCAGTGTTGAAACCTTAGCGGGTAGCACTGGGTTAAGAGGATGCATTGTAAAGGCTTTGTCATGATTCTCTGCCGGCATACCAAAGGAAGTGTGCTAATAACTTGGCATCAAAGAGATTATCATGTCGTGTGGGTAAAGTGCATAACCTCTGCAGAGTGTACAATCTATTCGGATAGCCGTGCTCACGGTATTGAGCAATGCTCGGGGATTACAGTCAAGGGTTTAGACTTTTGCAAAATGAAACTTGGGATAGATGGCAGGTTGCCATGAAAAATTGAATCTTGACTTAGGATGAGAAAACTTGGTTTACTTAAGAAATGCTGAATCTATCTATTACTGTTATTTGTTTCTTGTCTTTCCAATCTATATTACATACTTGTCTTTAAATCTTTGCTTAGTTGCAAAAGAACCCTTGAGCCTTCCTTTGGAATAAGCTTTGCATATAGCTATGTTAGACTTGCATTCATGCACAACTTGTTGAGTGTTTTATGTACTCACCCTTGCCTACAAACAACATCGGTGAAGAAGAAGTACCATGAAGAGCGAATGTTTAGGGTGCGAGCCTTGTCGGTTACTGTGGTATCTTGAGGGTTTATCTCGTCTTCATTCATTGCAGTTCAATTTGTTGTTCGATCTTGTGAGGCATTGTTAAGTAAGTTGACCATAAGGTCATACAAGCCGTAATATTAATTTAATATATTATGTCTTTTATCTTACTTACATTGTGTATGATTGTGATATTCACTAATATTGAGCCTGTGTGCACTAGCGTGATCCTGGACTAGTGCAGTATACACAGAGGGTCCGGATTTGCATATTCGGGTCCCGACAAAAGTGGTATCAGAGCCATACTGACTGTAGGTCTTGGCCCTAGATAGTTGGTCATCTCTATAGGTCCTTCAAAATTATTTTCTAAAGTAAAAAGGCTTAACCCAGAAGAATAATGTGTTCTTGACTTATCTCATTCTTCTATTTCTACCCTTACCACAAATTCCTTCTTCCCTTTGTTGAAATATTTTTCTCTTACCTCCGCTGAATTGGGTTAAAATCTTACGAGTTGTCTTGATTAGAAAAACGATATACCACACTTGCTACCATAAAGATCACAAAGGAATCATCGAGCTCATGGAAGTGCGGATTAATGAAGTATATCAAGAAGACTCAAGTGCTTCAAGTAGCCAGTTGAGACTCGCGTGTGGGAGTCGCGTTTCCTAGGATAGGAGTACCACCATTGTAGACGGTAGTTTTGGGTGTTTAGGTTGAATTGGTTCTTCTTGATTGCTGAGTGTGCAGTATGTGTTGCAAAGCTTTTAGGCTTACATAAGCAACCATACCAAGTTATTAATATTAATTGCTTAAGATATTGGGTTAAACCTATCGTCCTTGTGTTAGGATTCTTGCTTCTTACCTACACTATTTCCCTCTTCCCTAACCCCTTTGAGGTAATCTCGCAGATGGTTCAAGATAGTGATAGTAATGAAGCTAGTGGAAGTGGAAATCAATTAAATGAAAACTCTAAGGATGAATCAGTTCTTCAACCGTCACTGCAGATAGATATGCAGAGTTTTAGAGAGTTTTTGGCCGCTCAAACCAAGTTGATGCAAGCAGTGATAAAACAAATGCAGAATATGACTAACCAAGTTGATGCCAACAAAGTATCTCAACCGGTCATCAGTGATCACTGTAGGTTATCAGAATTCATAAGGACTCGTCCGCCAATATTTTCAGGAAATGCTTCACCTTCGGAAGCAAAAGATTGGCTCAAGACTATTGAAAGGAAGCTACTCATAGCTCAGTGCAGAAATGATGAGAAAGTCTTGTATGCTTCATATCAGTTACGAGGAGTTGCTGCTGAATGGTGGAAAAATTATTGTGCTAACCATGGAACCCCACAGCGTATCACCTGGGATGAATTTATTGCTGCTTTTCATGATCTCTTCGCCTCACCAAGGAATGAAGTAGTCACAGTGAAGTTGGAGAAGAACGCTACTCCTACCCCTTGTTTGAAATCTGAACATTGTCCTAGGAAGTATTGCCAATCAGATAATTCAGAATATCGTGCGTGCATTCGCTGTGGAGAGATAGGACATACCGCAGACGAGCATGCGATCAATTGCTCGATTGTGAAGGAAGCCATTCTCTGGAGAATGTCCTATGGGTAACATCACATGTTACCTTTGTGAAGGTCGAGATCACTGTCCACCTCAATGTCCCCGAGATCCGATAGTGACCGCCGTGATACAACATCAACAGAAGAATCTACGGACCCTAGTTGCTCGAGAATTATCAATAAGAGGGGGAAAGTTAACTGCTCAGAAGACGTCGCTTGGAGAATTAAAAACACGACCTCCTAAACTGTCAACCTTAATCAGAAAGCGATAAGTGGCAATCACCAGCGGCATGTTTCTTATGTGATAAAGAAGATCATTGGTCTAGAGAGTGCCCTTTGAAGCAACCAACCTGGATTATAAGAATGAGGATGAGTACGGTTGCACCCACCAAGGCAAAAGCGATGCAAGCGGTTGTGCTACTCTCGCCGGGAAGAAGGCCATTTTGTTAAGCAATGCCCACGGAGAGAACAAGTATTTCCTCTGACCATGGGAATACCGAAGTTACTTCGTCCGGTATATAACGCCAAGGGTGGCGGTAAAGTTGCAGGAGAAAATTTTTGAGAAAACCAATCGAAAAGCGTCTAGGTAAAGATGCTATCAACAAATGCTCAAGAAAGAAAGTTCACCTAGACTCGCTATAATCACCACAAACACGAGCATTTTGCCAATAAGTGCCCTCAAAAAGCGATCACGTCGATTCAAGTCAATCCTAACTCCGCCTGTTGAAGCCCGGCACGATGGGCAATACCCAGCGGAAGTCGGTCTGCTTTGTCAAGAAATGTTTCTCTTGCAATGAGCAGGACATTTTGCCAATAAGTGTCGAAGAAGAAACGTTACTCGATTCGTTTCAATTTGAGTACTACCCGTCTCTGACCCGATGGAGAAATGTAGAAGCAGCCGACCTGATCGAGAGCATCGCCTCGCCGCAGGCAATACGAGGAAGACTCAATCATATCACGACGAGATGAGGCCGGAGACCTGTGGAAATTGTCTTTGGATATACGACATCAAACCCGTCGCGATCCGCAAGGAGATGACTCTCTAAATCGCCAACCAAAATCGGGAGGGCGAAACAGACTATCCAAGAGCACGCAACCCTCCGTTTGATATCTGCGGTGGAGGCGAAAAGGAAGATTAGCCGGATGTTTAGGATTATGATTCACAGTCAATTGTCGTACCCAAAGTAGTAGTTGCCAATTTGATATTTCCATTATCATAAGATCTATAGGTCCATTCGTAATAAAAGAGATATGTCGGGCAGTACTTTGAAGTTTTAGGTTACTATTTAGTTATGGTTCAAACTGTCAAGAATTTTACGTATCAGCTAATGACCCAGCTTGAGTTATAAGCATGAAGAATAAAGCAGTTATGGAATACTTGGATAAATTTGTGGTTATTTTTATAGACGATACCCTTGTGTATCCCAAGTCAGAGGAAGAGCATGCGGAGCATTTGCGATTAGTTTTGGGAAAGAAGGAAAAGAAGTTGCATGTACGCCAGAATGCGAAGAAAAGTTTTAGTAGCTAGAGAAGCGGATAGCCTCTACACCTATGTTAGTACTGTCGGATGTTCAGAATAGTTTTGACATTCTTGTGGTACATCGAGACAATGGAGGCCGCATGAAGGGAATTATCCAACGCCTGATTTAGAGTTAGCAGCCGTAGTGTATGCTTTAAAGATATGGCATCATTATCTCATTGGAAATGGATGTGAAATATATACAGACCATAAGAACCTGAAATACATATTCACCCAGTCAGATCTTAATATGAGGCAGAGAAGATGGCTAAAATTGATTAAGGATTATAATGTTGGAATTCATTATCATCAGGAAAAACTAAATTAATGTCGATGCTTTAGGCGGAAAGCCACAGTGTAAATGTTATAGAAAGCGATCAACGGGGTTGTGTGAGAGAATTTTAGAAGTTGAGATTAGAGGTTGTGCACTTAAGGATTTCGTCGCCTTAGAAGTAAAACCAACCCTAGAAGACCAAACTTGGGAAAGGTTGAAAACAACCTGATCTAGGCGAGAAAAGTTATGCTGACAATCGCCGTCGTGACTTGAGTTTTGAGCACAATGATTTCATGTATCTTAGGGTTACTTCTCTTAAGGAGGTTTCAAGTCAAGGGAAAACTTGCAGCTAGGTATGTTGGACCGTTTAAGATTTTAAGCCGTCGAGGAGAAGTTGCTTACCAGTTGGAATTGCCCCAGTCATTAGCAGGAGTCCACGATGTGTTCCATGTGTCGCAAGTCAAGAAATGTCTTAGAGTTTCAGCAGGACAAACGCCGTTAGAAGCTATCGAGTTGCAGGAAGATCTAACTTACAAAGAGCAGTCGATTAAGATTCTGGATGTAATGGAGCATAGGACCAGAAATAAGTCCAATCATTTTTGTAAAGTTCAGTGGAGTAATCATGCGGAAAATGAAGCAACCTGGGAGCATGAAGAAGATCTGAAGGCAGAATTCCCAAACCGATTCTTTAGTCAGCCCTGAATCTCGGGGTCGAGATTCCGTTAAGGGGGGAGGTTTGTAACATCCCAATTTTCAGTCTTTCTAATTAATTAATTATTTTAATGCAATTTATGTTTTTTTTGGTGAATCTCTAGATTTATTCGGATTTTCGGAAGTTATTGGAATTCTTGTGGATTAAAGAATAGTATTTTATGTCAAAGATTAATTATAAGTATATAAAGATAAAATAAAGTTTTGTCGAAATAATCTATGTAAGTTCAGAACAAATATTCTACTATTTTAAAATAAATCAATTTATTTTCTCAAATTAGTTAGGTGGAGGAAAAGCTTGGAAGCGTATGGCCTGCGCTGTATATTCTTGGAAGGATTAGATCGTGTTGCTTGGTTTTTAGGAAAGGGCGGATTGGGTTATCGATCCGTATCCAACCGAAGTCGTTCATCGTTGATCGCTCGGTTTTCCGCCACTGTGTGCAACTCGGTTTCCAATTTGATGCGTGTGTCGTTCCCGCCACGGACTCCTTGTTTCCATCCCTGCGAGCGTGAGGAGGCTATAAAAGCCGTTCGTACCCGAGGTCTCGTCGTCCGGAACGTGGCCATCAGAGCGAGTTTTCTCGACGAGTCAAGCGCTGTCGCCAGGAGCTGAGCGTCGAGAAGCATTGAGGTTCCGAGTCGTTAGTTATTCCCACGTCACCCTGTCTCGAGAAGCTACGCGTCATCGCCAGGAAACGAAGAAGACCGCGGGCGCGTGTGACGATCAAAGAGCCACGCGCCGTCACCAGAATCATCGACGGGAAAATTTCGAGCGAGAAGACCACGCGCCGTCGCCGATTTTCTCGAGGGAAAATTCGTCGATTTCAGCTGTTGCCGTTCGTTGCCGCTCGGGATTTTATTAGCCGCCGGATCATCCACAGACGAACACGATTACGTCACGCCACACGGGTGAACAGGTAACCGCACGATAAGATTTCCATCATTAGATCTAGATTGTAGGGTTCCGATGTTGCCACGTTATTTAATAGGAAGAAAACTTGGTTGCATTAGCCGTCGATTACAAAATCAACGATTCATATTTCAGCCATGTTAGCATCCGTACATTTGATCGGGGAAATTCGGATTTTTCTATATAAGAATAAATTAATCAAATTCGGATTTATGAATTAAGGTTATTTTCAGGAAATTCCAAACTTCAAAACCTTATAATTTTCGCATACGAACTCCGTTTGAGGTGATTCAAGTTCCTAAAAATTGGTAAAATTGAGATCTTTCTAATGGTGGCTTTTATTTGAATTTTTTGAATTTGTTTGCTCTTTGGTTTTGGTTTTTATTTGCTTTTCTCTCTCGAATCGCGTAGACGTTGAATTGTGCGAGGCTTCGAAGGATTTCTCATTTCGAATTATTTCGAGACCAAGACCGAGGAACCTAACCAAGGCAAGTTGTGCTTTGATCATGTTGCACCCATAAACTAGATTGCATGCTATTTTGATTTACCTTATCACTTGTTATTTTATGTGTATAAATGATTTCAACATAAGTTTGGGATTAGCTATCGTACCCTTTGAATTACACCCTACCTTGTTATTTGTTGCCATACTCCACTTGTCACCTAGATTGGTTTATTATAGTTGGTTAATAATGAAATCAACATGGAGGATTAGATCGGAATAGAATGCTTAGCCATGCCACGTCATCACATGTACTTGAATCTTTGATAAATAATCTTGACTAATAGAATATGGAACAATGTTCTGAATTTGTGTGTCATGTGTGGTCACACGATGAGATTGAGTTGTGTTGGCAATGGATGTCGCATAGCGATATTGAATTGTTGATGTACGTGGTGCTTGGTAATCAAGCTGGGGTGGTTATGATTTTGGGTGGAGCAAGTGGTAAGGCGGGATGCTGGGTGGGCCCGATGGGCAAAGGGTATGTGTATGTCTTGCTTTGATCAAACCATAAGGACACCTTGCGAGCCTTTGACTGAGTCTAACTTGCAACCACATATGCGGAATGGGACAACTTAGTGACTAATTTGCAAATGCTTAACTTAAGTGCTATCTTGGTGGTGTGGGTCGGGTTCACGGAGGAAACTCACATGGCGCAAGAGGGGGCCTGTTGTGGTGGTATAGCCCTTGATGTTGAAACCTTAGCGGGTAGCTTGGGTTAAGAGGATGCATTGTAAAGGCTTTGTCATGATTCTCTGTAGGCATACCAAAGGAAGTGTGCTAATAGCTTGGCATCAAAGAGATTATCATGTCGTGTGGGTAAAGTGCATAACCTCTGCGAGTGTACAATCTATTCGGATAGCCGTGCTCACGGTATTGAGCAATGCTCGGGGATTCTGATCAAGGGTTTAGACTTTTGCAAAATGAAACTTGGGATAGATGGCAGGTTGCCATGAAAAATTGAATCTTGACTTAGGATGAGAAAACTTGGTTTACTTAAGAAATGCTGAATCTATCTATTCTTTGTTATTTGTTTCTTGTCTTTCCAATCTATATTCTGTACTTGTCTTTAAATGCTGCTTAGTTGCAAAAGAACCACTGAGCCTTCCTTTGGAATAAGCTTTGCATATAGCTATGTTAGACTTACATTCTGTGCACAACTTGTTGAGTGCTTTATGTACTCACCCTTGCCTACAAATAACATCAGAGCTGAAGAAGAAGTACCATGAAGAGCGAATGTTTAGGGTGCGAGCCTTGTCGGGTTGCTTGTGGTATCTTGAGGGTTTATCTCGTCTTCATTCATTGCAGTTCAATTTGTTGTTCAGCCTTGTGAGGCATTGTTAAGTAAGTTGACCATAAGGTCATACAACTGGTAATATTAATTTAATATATTATGTCTTTTATCTTACTTACATTGTGTATGATTGTGATATTCACTAATATTGAGCTGTGTGCACTAAGCGTGATCTGGACTAGTGCGGTATATACGAAGGTCCGGATTGCATATTCGGTCCCGACACACCATCTCCGCCGCCGGCCGCACCCTGGCCCGCACCTGGTCTACGTCGCCTTTGACCCCAGCAACGGTCGTGATCGGGTCAAAAGTAGCGTCGCGACTGGCGCAGCGAGTCGGCCGTACTCGCCACATCGGCGGCGATGCCCGCCCTAAGCTGCGGCAGCTCGCGCAGCAGGCGTGGTAGATCGGCGAGGCGTTAGCCACGGGAGAGGTGAAGGCGTCTTGCAGCTCGATGCGCTCAGCTGGCTCGTAGCTTCACCCCCAGCCACTTTAAGCTCCGGGCCATGCTCTCGAAGACCGGGCCAAGCACGTTCATGAGGTCGTCGCGTGTGGTGCAGCGCTCCTGGTGCATCTGGGCCAACTTTTCCTCAGCAGCCTCCGCCCGAAGCCGTTGCGCCAGCACCTCATCGCGCGTCCTGGCGAGCTCTTCTCCGGCGGCCTCGGCCAGAACCCGCCGCGCCTGCGCTTCCTCGCGCGTTCTGGTGAGCTCCTCCTCCGTGACCCGGACTCGAGCCCGCTGCCATGACACCTCTGCCTCTTGGGCGGCGGTCGTTGCGGCTTGGAGGCGCAGGGAAGCCTCCATCCGCGTGACCATAGGCGGCGGCGGCCCCGTCGCCGAGAACCACCGGCGGTCGAGGCGTCGAGGCGCTCAACGGCGTCCGCGTCCTCCGCCAAGGAGGCCATGGGGGCGCAACCGGCGACCGGCCCGAACCCGAGCCAGATGCGCTGGAAGGAAGAAGGGAAAGCTCAGAGCCGACAAAAAGAAATCGAGGCCATCCCGACACCAAGCAAAGGAACTCACCCCGGCGGAGGGTTCCTGATGCGGAAGACCATTGGGGGCAGGATAATCCTGCCCCTCGTTGCGGCGTCGGGGGACCTAGCGTCGGTACGGAGCCTTTTGGCGGCGGTACCTAGCGGCCCCGTCGCCGCCTCCCGCTTGCCTGCCCTCCGATCATCGCCGCCGCTCGCCATCTGACGATTGAGTGAGAAGAACCTTTCCCTCTCGCGCTGCGGAGGAGTGCGGAGAGGCACAGAGGCAAGGGCAAATGACTGGACGTGGTTGCCCTCGCGCCACCCCTGCCGCATTTATAGGGGCGGGGCGGGGCGGTCTAAGCGGGCGCCGCGTCGAGCCAAACGCATCAGACGCATTAACTCCCCGCCCTGCGGACGAGACGTGCCCTTTCCTCCCCTACCACAGCGCATTAAAATCCCACGACGCATTAAAATGTGACGGGACGGCAGGGAGCGGAAGGACGTCGCTTCGGGCCAAGAGTGGCGCGACTCTTCGGTTTCGGCTCCTGGGCCGGAACAACCGCACCGACATAATGAAGGAAGGCCTGGGTAGGCCACGGCCGCCCCTGGGTGGCAAAGGGCCCATTGACTCGATCGCCCTGGCGGAGATCTGAGTGAAGGCGCCCAACAGCCACGACTCCCAAACACGCGGAACAAAAAGTTAAGGCAACTCTATCCCTAAAACTTTTCCCGTTCCCGCACGAATCTTCTATCCCTCCGAGTTCAAGCGGCGCGTGGCGACCATGGCTTGGACCCCACGCCCCACTTGGGGGCTACATGTTCACACTCTTACACGGGTCGGTGACCCGACTGGCTATTCGGTTACCCCTAGCGGTAACCCTCTCGACCAAGCACTCTGCCTCGCCCAGTAATCACGGTTTCAGTAGTGCTTTCTAGAGTGAAAAAAAAGTACCAGCGGTCGACCATAGTTGGTCGGGAACACTCCTCTCCCACATGTGCATCGAATCACCCATACTTAGCTCCTACACTCACACGGGTGGTGACTCGGTTGGCTACTCGGTTCTCCTAGCGGTAACCCTCTCGACCCAAGCGCTCGGCCTCGCCCGGTGGCTCTGATTTCAAAATGCCGCTGCGGAAGAAGGAAGTGCCCGTGTGGTACGACCCATAGCCGGTCGGGAACACTCCTCACCCGAGTCGAGTGCAAACGAACGTTTTTCGTCCCTTAGGTCCCTGCTTTTCCTTTGGGCTTTCCCCCAAGGTGGTAACAAGCTGACCTACGCTACAACCCCCGCGGTTTTTAAAGCTATGGTCATCAAACGATTCTCACTCCTGGAAAATGCGAAGGATAAAGTCGGACCTACGGGTTGGCCCGACTGGCCAAAAACGCTCAAGCATTCATCACATGACGAAGTTATTCCATTACAAAAATCAAAATAACTAACTTTCTCCCGTTCGGTGGAGGATGCTCATGATATCCGGCCAGCGATCCTCATGACATCTTGGCTCGACACAGGTTCGAAGATCATCGACCTCCTCGGACCGGTCGGTGGCGACCCATTCTTCTTGGTGGTAACAAGGTCAATACCGTCATCTTGGGAGATGGCGAAAACAAGCGCCGAATCGCCCGGCGTCGATCCTCGCTCACGAGCGCTCCACGTGCTCGACCGCGGGCTAAGCTTGCGATAACAAGGAGCGAAGCGTTACCGGCGATTCGAACACCGATTGCGAACCTCCTAGCAGCCTCTGAAGGCCGTCGGTTCGCGGTCGCTCGGACAGCTCTCGCTCCGCCGATTCCTTCATCGACAGGGCCACTTCCCGCGACGTGGACGCCCTATCGCGTTCCTCCACCGCCAAATCCCACTCACCCCGGAGGCGGGCCACCTCCGACCGCGCGGCCTCCTCCGCGGTGACGGCGGCGTCCTTGGCGCTATTGGCCGCCACCAGGAGAGACTCGAGCTCGGATATCCTCGTCTCCTGGAACGTGGTTGTCCGACGCTCCTCAGTCAACTCCCGGCGGGCCCCCTCCGCCTCTACCCGCTCGTGCGCTAGGGCCTCCTGAGCATCGTGCAGCTCAGAGCGCAGACGGTCGCCCGCTTCCTCGGCCACCGTCCTCCGGCCATGCAGGACCCGGAGGAACCCTGACTTTTCCACCGATCGGATCCTCAATTCCTGCAGAGCATGAGCAATCTATCAGGCCCGCCAATCGCCGAATCTATTCGAAAGCCAAAGCTGGGGTTCGGTTTGGCTTACCTTGCTGGTCGGACGGGTTACCTCAGACATGGCATTGGTAACCGTCGGCGGACTCGAGGCGAGGCAGACCCTCCGGTTGGTTCACGAACCTCGACTTCGCCCGGCGACCTCGAAAGGCCCCCACGCCATCCTCGCCTCGTCGTCCAACACGACCCGCGCCTCGCCATTTGGATTGTTGACTGCCAGTCAGCCTGAGCCAAGCGTCCGGACTTCTGGAAGGCTATCTGGCGCCTCCACTGCGACCGGCGTCGATGTGCAGGCCGCCCTCTCCGACGACTGGGTTGCCCTCTCTGGCATCTGGGCCGCCCCCTCCAGCGGGTCCCTGGGCAACGACGGCAGGATCGCAGCAGGCGCCGGGACCACGCCGGCCGGTGCGGGTCCCGGCGGTAGCGGCAGAACCTCTTCCCTATGCTCCAGCTCCTCTCAGGCCCCCTCCTTCTGCGCTGATCCCAATGTTGCCGGCGGCGACGGCTCGGTGTCCAACGCCTCAACCGTCGCCGGCCTTCGGCGCACTGCCGTCCCTCTGGAGCGGGCCACCTCCGAGTAAGGGAACTCAAACCGCATCTTCTTCGCCGGCCCCCCTGGTGGAGACAAATCACCCCTCCGCTTTCCCGATGGCCCCTCCGCCTAGGGTCTGTGAAGAGCCTCCCACCAAATACCCCGTCAAGACCGCATGTAACCGCCAGAAATCGTGCCTTGTTGTCTGGTCGTCGTCGTGGCCACCACCGTTATGACCCGAGGACGACTGTAGGATCGAGGATGCGCCTAGAGGGGGGTGAATAGGCGTTTTACAAAATTAATCGCTCACTAAAGTAATTCACTCTAATCAACCCTTATGTCAAAACCTATCAAAGATAATACGGAAGCGATAAACTAGGTTTTGACAATTAAGGCCTAAGTCAACTAGGCTCACTAGTGCACTAGCTAGATTATGTCTTTATACAAGAATTGCTAAATAAAATAATCAATCAAATACTAAGCAATTCTAATATGATCAAGCAATCAATAATATGACGATAATGGAAATGCTTGAATATAAATGAGACAAGAGACAACCGATATTTTTCCGTGGTGTTCGGAGACTTGCCGGTCTCCCTAGTCCACGTTGAGGCAAGCCCAAACCCTTGGACCGGCTCCCGCTCGAGCACCCGCCTCGTATCCACTAGTCGTGGTTTTTCACGCTTTCGCGTAGGCTCAACCCGAACCTTCACAAACTCCGCCGGGGCTTCTCACACCTTGAGAGCTCCCGTGCACGACGCCTACGCCGTCTAGGAGTCGGCAACCTCCAAGAGTAACAAGCCGCTCCTTACTTGAACTTCACCGAGCACAACGAATGCGCTCCCGGTGATCACCTAGTGCAACACATGCACCAAGGCCTCCCTCAAGTGCAACACATGCACAAGAGGCTCTCAAACCACTTCTAATTGCAACACATGCAATTAATGCTCGCTCTTAGCTCAAAATCAACTTGCGGGAATGCAACACATACAAACCACCTCCCAAAAACTCACACAAGAGCCAATACACAAAATGAGAGCTTCAATACATGAACCACCTCACTCAAAATACTCAATCAACCAGCACATGCCCCCCATGACCTCCTTTTATAGCCTCACAAAGAAAACTAGCCGTTGGGGGGCAAAACGGGCATTAAAAATGCCGAAACTAGCCGTTGCTACAGTACTTGCAGTACTACGGCCCCTCTGGTAGTACCGCCTAGGAGTTCAAAAGACCCTCCTGGCAAAAATCTACCAGCAAGGGCGGTACTACAAGCCCTACGGGCGGTAGTACCAAGACAACATTTACTAAAAAGCTCATAACTTTTTACTCCGAACTCCGATTTGGGTGATTTTTGATTCTATGCGAAGCTTATCACGAGGGCTACAATCTCCACCCATTTTCAAGATTTAATCAGCCATAGATATTTTTAAATATCACAAAAACTAAACTCTAATGTAGTCATTCAAGTCTAAAATCTGATTTTCTCGAAATACTTCACATAGACTTGATCAAAAACATGACTACAAGCTAGCAAGGGTCAACAACCTTGAACCATGTAATGATCAACTCATGATCAAAATAATTTGCAAAGCACATTTGCAAATACTATTCACATGCTTCAAAGAACCGTATGTAAATTCCAAATCCAACTAGCTTGAGCATCCTCGTTTTGCAACACATGCAAAACCTAGCTCTAAGCAACCACTTTGATTTTGAAAGATTTGTTTTGTAAAGAAAACAAAACATGAAGCTTCAACAATTGCAACACATGCAAAAGTGAACTTCATGCAAAGCCAATGCATACGCTTATCCCACTTGCAACACATGCAAATCAAAGCGTAAAGTAAAACCAAATGCATATACTCTTCTTCTTTGCAACACATGCAAATCCGAGCATAATACAACAACAACCAAACATAAGCTTAACTCATTCGCAACACATGCCAAATGGTTAGCTCTTATGCAAAAACCAAATCCAAATGATTTGAGCTCGAGTGAACACGGATTGAGATCATCAACACATGATGAAGCTCAAGCTAGAGACAACCCTCTTAATAATGCGGCGATAAAAACCTTAGACTCAAAGACTACAAAGTCCTTAGCCTATCGAATTATACCTTCGCATGCCAGACGCAAGCAATCCCCTTTGGGTTCTTTATGATCATCACTTTGATACTCCTCGGGATCATCACTCGATTCTTCTCTTTGTCTTGGGATCTTCTCTTGGCGCCCATCACCTCATGATGCCGTCTTTATCCCATTCTCAATCATCTCATTCATCTTTGGACCTAACTCAATCACCACTCATAAAATAGTTAGTCCAAGATGCCGGTTATCTCAATTATCTCTTGCACTCCATTAACACATAATGGATGCCTTTAGATCAATTGAGCACAACCTAAATCAATTGAATGATTTAAGTGTGTCTTAAGTACAATAGTGCAACTCATGCTTTATTATACTTAAGAGCTATTCACTTGTCCTTAATTAATCAAGGAACACCATCAACACATGATAAAATGTTCTTTAATGATTAACAAGACAAATGAACTCAATTCAAATTATCATTTAAATCGATGTGAGTATATATTAACTACACAAGTTTTCATATACTCATGTTGATGAGAGGTAATGATCCACTATATGTAAACTATATGGAAATGATCATTACTCTAAGTCATCGACTAAAAAATACACCCCACATGTATATGTGCATAAGTATAATTGACTTGAAGATAATATGCATGATGAGGACATCACCAACATGGATACGACCAGCGTGACCGCTGCCCCTCCTTCCTCTCCGGCTTCTCCAATGACTACCGACGCTGCTCCATCTTCGTCACAAATGATCGACGTTGCGGCAACTTCGTCGCCGAGGGGCCTTAATCCAAAAGCTCGGCTATTCAAGCCCACATCAACAGACAAGGGCCTCAAGCACACACCCCGAGAACAGCCCATGCGTCAAGGAAGGCCCATATGGAAGCCCAAGATGCCAAAAAGCCCGGTTCGGCCATCCAGCAGTATGCCAACTTCAAACGGGCATAACTTGGGCTCCCGGACTCCGTTTTTAGCGTGCGACCACCCGTTTGAAAGCTTAGGAGATAAGCTTTCCAATGGATCTAGCCCCACTTCCAAATTCACTCCAAAACGACAGGAAAATGCGGAACAATGTCACGGGCCAGAAATTCAGGGTGCTGCATCACCTCACTTTTGGGCCTATGGCCCATGTATCTTAGGGTTTTGGTGGCCACCGCTGTTTTGGCTGCCCTACTCCTCTGGCGCCGCTATATATGTGGCCGCCACCGTTCTTTACGCTTAGGTTTTGTTGTGTTTTGGTAGACCCCTTGTGCGTCCCTCCTCGTGTTCGCGTGTGTCGACTAGACCACCCGTGACGAGAAACATAACCTCACCTTTGTATCTTTGAGATTGTTGGATTGGAATTGCTATCACCTTGTTCTTACTTGTTCTCGGTTGCGGCGGTACAAGGATCGATCGGGTCTTTGATTAGGTTGATCGCCTCGTGGTGACGTTGCGATTGCAGTTCTTGATCTCGTGGTTAGTAGCCGATCCATCTACTTCGTGCGCTATCAAACCGACGTATCGTTCTCATCAGAAGATCGGGCCGACCCCAGTGCGCATCAATGCACATATTCAATTTTATCATATTTGAGTATATCCTATATTACCATGAGTATACTATAGCTAGGCAATTCAAATATATACTCAAGGATTTAGTTTCTTTGTCTTGATCCTTATATGTGTCAATAAAGAATAGATCAATACAATGAAACTTTCAAGTTAAATTACAAACTCTCCCTAAGTGTGTGCATCCATGTAATATATGGATTGGGAAACATGATGCACGTTTTGTGGTTAATATAATGGGGACATTCATACTTTAACTTGAATCCAAAGTATGCAATTAATACTAGAAAGAATATGCATACATACCTTGGGTTTTCCATTTTTCATCCAAATATGAGACTGCTAAATATATGCTCAATAAAACATGTTAGCCTCATAAAGATTAGATTTGTCATTAAACACAGATTAAACATTAATTAACATCAATCACCAAAACCAAAGGCGCTTGAACTTACAATGACTCCGAATCAGCCGTGTCGGCAGAGGTCGTTTCGGAGACCTCTTCGCCTCGCACGGCCCTCGCCGTGCGCTCCTTCTCCTTCTTCTTCCTCTTCTCCTCCCTCCGCTTCTTGCAGGCGGACTCGTGCACCGCGGTCTCAGCACGGGCCTTGGCCCTCTGCTGCTTCTCCCCTGGCAGCAGTGCCCGGGAGACCATCCTACCCAACCCCTGGACGACACGAAGGTGCTGATCAGGCAATGCGCTGGGGCTTGCGGGGAAAAGAAAAAAAAGGGGGGATCACTCGACTTACCAAGTTCGGGGGATTCTCCGTCGAGAAAGGTTCAGGGTGGCCACCCGCCACCACGGTGGCACTCCTAACCAGCACGGTGGCCACCCTGGCCTCGAGCTCCGACGCGGCGAGCTCTACCTCCACCATCCTCACAGGATCGGATGCCCCCCTGTACTGAAACATGGGGCACACCCTGTGCATGAGGGGCTGGACGCGCATCTTCATAAATCTTGCGCGACGGCAGCGTCGCCAGTCAAGCCCGGTCATACAGGCCTTGATCTCTTCGATGATCAGCTCCACCTTCTTCTTGTCCCTTTGATCGGGGCCCCAGGCCCACTCGGACTTCGCCTCAGGAAGCCTACCGGAGAAGGCTTGGGCGCTGCCTTCCAAGTTCCGAACATAGAACCATTCGGAGTGCCACCCTAGGTTCGACGTCGGCAGCTTCAGGGCGACGTACTCCGGCCCGCGGTCAGGGCGCAGCTGCAGAGCGGCGCCCCCCATGGACGCTGCACCGTCCGCCGCTTTGTCCTTCCACAGCCGGGCATGAAAGAAGTGCCTCCACAGCCCCCAGTGGGGCTCGATCCCCAGGAACGCCTCACACTGCGTCATGAAGACCGCTATGTGGAGCACGCCATTAGGGTTCAGATGATGTACCTCCACCCCGTAGAAGTGCAAGAGCCCGCATACGAAGGGATGGAGCGGGAGTCCAAACCTACGCTCGTAAAACCAGGTGGGCACAACGATCTCCTCGTCCTCCGACGTAGGCTCCGCGGCCCCCGTCGGCACCCTCCACCCCGAAGCATCCTGCGAGGGGAGGAACCCTTTCCTCTCTAGGCCGTGCACACGACTGGGCTGGGCGGTACACTCCAACCACGACATCTCCAAAGGTGCGGCCGACGAGAAGGGAAAAGGTGAAACAACCCTCCAGTTCTCTTGTTTGCTCTTTCGTCTCAAGCGAAGGCGAGGGGGCGAGGAAAGCAAAAGGAGGCGGCGAAAGCAAAGGCGGGAGCGTGCCCTAGCGCTCCACGCGCCGAATATATAGGCGCCGAACACGCACCAGCCAAGACACGCGCTGGCCGAATGCGCACCGACCGAGCGGATGCCCGTCAAACGGACCTCGTCTCGGACGAAGCGTCGCCCGTACCGTCAGACCGCCACGCCACGCCGCTGGTGAGACGTATCAGATCCCAATCATTTCTCTTCGCATTTAATTCCCGCACGCGCATTAAATGCCGGCAGGTGGCGCCAGGGCGCCGCTCCGGGCGGGACGCCCCGCAACCTCTCAATCTCCGCCTCCGGGCCGGGTCGACTGGGCCGAAACAGGTATAAAAAGTCCACCGGGCCGCTACGTCCTCGAGGTGGCGAGAGGGCTCAAGTAGCTCACATCCAGCAATTTAGCCTGGCGCTGCGGGTTCCAAAGGCCAAATCCACTAAGTGGATTCGTGCTCGCCCCAGCAGGCAAAACGAGCGAGGGGCGAGGACAAGGCGAACCCCCAATGGGTCTCTAGTTGGGTCGGCGGATGACCCAATCGCCTTAACTTGTGTCCGAGACCATACTTCAAGCTCTCCCGCGAAGCTCATTGATGGGTAGCCACCAGTGCGCTCAGTCGTGAGACGGCTCGAGTCGTCTGGGACAAAGTAAAAAAGGTTTTTGGGTCGCCCCTAGCGAGTCGGACACCCGGCGCAGGGATCGTCCGCTCGGAGGTCGCGTGATCTCCAGGGCCCACTCGGATAACCCGCTAGTAGCTCCACGAGCACGGTGTTCAAACCGACGCATGGTAAATGCGCGCTTGCTCACCCCCTCCAGGTCCCACACCTGCGGACGGGCGTATCGTGGGGACCGACAATGCCATTCCTCTCGTAGATCGCCCGACAAGGACTCGAGACGGACGCCCTTCGTCTAGCTATGACGTAAAACGAGCACTCGGAAATCCAGAACCTCGCTGAGGCATCTGGACCTTCATGCCCACTAAGGCCGTGTCTAGCTACGACATAAAACGAGCACTCAGAAATCCAGAACCTCGCTGAGGCATCTGGATCTTCATGCCGACTAAGGCCGCGTCTAGCTACGACGTAAAACGAGCATTCGGAATCCAGAACCTCGCCGAGGCATCTGGACGTTCATGCCGACTAAGGCCGCGTCTAGCTATGACGTAAAACGAGCACTCGGAATCCGAAGCCCCGCTGAGGCATCCAGATATTCGTGCCGACCGAAGCCGCATCAAGCTATGACGCGAGACGAGCACCTGGGCGTTCGCACTGACCAAGCCAGTCGGAGGCACCCAGCAAGCTAACCCCCCAACCGGCTCTTCGACCCGCTCGGGGGCTCAGGGGCTACATCCACCGGATGCGCTCGCGCGCACCCGGACAAGCCGACCGACCAAGTCAGTCGGATTCTGCCGGCCAGGGCAATCCTCCGATCCACTCGGAAGCTCGATCGGATTTCGCCGACCAAAGCTAACCCCCTGACCAACTCTCTAACCCGCTCGGGGCTCAAGAGCTACACCCACGATGCAGCTTCGTCTTGGCCGGTGGCGGCGAACAAGTCGGTCGGCTGCCGACCAAGCGACCTTCGATCCTCGGGGCTCGGGGCCGATCGCGCCCGTCCTCGCCTCACTCAGTGGAAAGTCCGCCGGTCGAAGTAACCCCCCGACCAGCTCTCCGACCTGCCCGGGGGCTCGGAGGCTACACCCACCGGGTGCGCTCGCGCGCACCCTATCAAAACCGACCAACCAAGTCAGTCAGGCTCCTCCAACTTCAACAGCTGCGCCACTCTTGTATGCGCTTGAGGCGCCAAGAAGCCGAAGCGCTGCCAGGCATGCGAATAGGTCGCATCGTCGAAGACGATGGGTCCATCCGGGAACGCATGCGTTTCAGGGTGGCCCCGGGGGCTATTGACCAATACTTATACCAGGGGGTACCCCACAGCAAGGTATACATCTATTTCAAGATCGTATCTCTCTCGGTCATACGGATGCGGCAGCAATATCGACGGCAATGCAGAATGCTGGAGAGGGTATTACCCAGGTTCCCGTCCGTGGCAGATGAGGTTATCACCAAATGGGCCATCCTAGGCCCGGCTCTGGTCAATGGCCTCATCCAGTCGTGAAGGATCCCCGGCCTCAGCAAACCCCACCGAGGGCACTCCGTTCTAGACCCAGGTCCGTCGCCTCAGCAGTTCGACCTAGGCGGGTCCGTCGCCTGCGGAGTTCAACCTAGGCGGGTCCGTCGCCCAGTCTCGACCTAGACCCGGGTCCGTTGCCCCCGCAGGCTCCGACCTGACCTCAGGACGGGGCCCTGGCAAGCTTCAACTCGGTGACCTCCGCCACGTCGGCAATCAACCACAAGCTGGTCGCCCACCCTATGGACACGATGGTCGTGCTGGGATGAATGGTTCCTTCCCGAGGAAGCCAGGAGGCCACCAGAGTGGAGCGCACGTCCCTTCGCCCCCTCATACGCGACGGGGAGACGCGCCCCCCTCCCGAGACGACGCCAGAACGCAAGTACGACGGCGTCACTGTCTGACAAGCGCGTAGAGGCAGGTGCACACCTTCCCAGCGAACCTTGTCGATGTGTCTACCAACCCGGCATGGGAGTAGCGAGAACTGTCGGTCATCATGACCGAAGAGCGGGACTCCCGGGCGTAGCGTACACCTATCCTTTTCGCTCCAAAACTCCCGTGTAACCTGCCCCTCTCCGTCTATATAAAGAGAGGCAGGGCCCTCAGGGAAAGGGCAAGCTGGCAAGCGAGCAAGCTAGCAAACAGTAACAAACCCACTCGGACGAACTATCGCACGGACGAATACCCCCGAGCTCCTTCGCTCGGACGAATGCTAAGGGCCTATCCTTAGCCTCCGCTTGTAACCCAGTGCCGTTCACTGTACCCCGAGCAATACAAAACTACCACCACGAACTGGAAGTAGGGACGTTCAGCCCGAACAAGTATAAATCTCGGGCTCCCTGAGTCAACCATCAAGGGGAGGGAGCGCGCGGCCCCTTGACTTACAAATATACTAGCCGATTTACAAAACACCGATAGTTGCCAAAACCATGATGTAAAGATAACCATACGACGGTCTTCTTCATCATCCTCTAAATAAGTATTAACAATTAAGGGTGAGTATATTTGTACTCAGCAAGACTTGTAGTATACCACAATTATAAGTATACGATTGGCTATATCAAAAGAAATGGCTATCCTACTATGTTCTTTTGCATAAAGTGAAATTAGTGAACAATAATAGTAGAAGATTGTTGTCGGTGTATTCTACCTGACAAGACCCCGTCAACGAACAAAGTTGACTACTCCCTAGACGGAAGGTATGGTTCGGTAGAGGGCATCTTCGTGGCTGGAAACCCTAATGTCCCTCCACGATGGATCCCGGGAATCAACAGACTAATGGACACAGCGATGTACCCAAGTTCAGGCCTCCAGCTCGGGTAATGGCCCTACGTCCTGCTGCTTTGTTGAGGAAATGTGAAGGGGATTACAATGGTTTTTTTGAGTTCGGGTGAGTTCTCTCTTCTTCTTTCAACCTCTCGATCTCTCGATCTTTCATTCCTCTGTCCCCCCTGTCCCATGCATCGAGGCGCCCTTATATAGACGGGTTGGCCGGACAGAGGAGAAGGTGATTCTATACTTATCTACAACACATTAATTACACCCATCATTTCAACTTCCACGTCGTCCCACCACTCATTTATTACACATGCCTCCGTGGCCTTGTCCTTCAAACCTCATTTAATGTCAGTGGGTGGCTTCGCCCGGTCCGCCCGGGATATGACGCTCCTGCGACGGGTTTGGTAAGAGGCGTCAGAGGGACGAGCCGTCGTCGTGTCGATAGTAGAATCCTTCACAATTAATAACGACACAAGGTGCGGGGAGAAACTTTGGTGAGCCTTCCTCTCATTCCTTTGGTTGCCTCCGTGGCGGACAAGGGGGCCAGACGCCTACCCACTTGCTAGGCCGCCTCATAAGCCGACGCCCTGGTGGCAATGCGTGATCGCCCACCTGCCCGCCAAGGCACCACGCGAGCCGCTTGCGCGAAAGGCGTGATCGCCCACGCCGCCAGAGGCACCACGCTTGAGCCTTCGCTTCGGCTCGTGGCGCGTTATCGCCCACCGCTGCCAAGGCCACGCGGGCTCCTCGCCCGGGCAGGCGTGATCGCCCACTGCCAGGCACCACGCTGGCCGCTCGCCCAGTGGTGGCGTGATCGCCTCCCTGCTCGCCATGGGGCCCTGGGCTCCTCGCCCGGCAGCGAGGGCATGATCGCCCCACTGCCAAAGCCGCCAAGCTGAGGCTAGGCCACTTCTTGGGCCTATTACTTCTCTGGCGGAGAGGGTACCCGGTGCAAAATACAAACAAGCCGCAAAGCGGAATTTGTAAAGAGCAGTTGACAAGTATGTAAATAACAAGTATATGACATAAATAAGAGTTAACTCACAATACTCCCTGATTATGTTCATTGATCTATTCTCTACCATACTTGAAATAATATCTGTAGCATGGCTACCCACTATTTTCCAACAAATTTTTTTAAAAGATTCAAAACTAAGTGATAACACACCAGAGCTACTCTTGACCGCGAGCGCAGCTTTTTGAAATGATTTAACTCTACAGAGGTTACAATTTTACCTATAAGACCTGACCAACTCTTGTTGCTGCTAGTTTTACACTTCCTTTAATGTGAAAGAGAGATCGTGATAAGAACTATCAAACGATCTAACCAAAATTTGCACCAGCCTGGTGATGTTTGACCCCCTCCTATAGTGGTGAACATTAAATACATATAATACATAATAACAATGACAATCCATTCCTATCATAATTATTTCCAGTGATGAAAATATTTGGCCCAATCCTCTGATGAGAGGGATAACTACAATTGATCAATGTCACGTTGATGATGAGGCTACTTGATCGAGACGATTAAACCCGTCCTGCAATCGCTACAACGCACCCTTTGTCGTTATCAACCGTGCCTAACACAGTTGACCTTTCCTATAAACAATCAAAAATCAAGCAAGAAATAAATAAATGTAATCTGGATTTGGACGATGGAAGATGAAATTTTATTGAATAATGGAGAGGCCTAAAGTCACTGTAGTTAGTCTAGTTGACACAAGTACACAGCTGATGTTTTTCTGAATGAAAATCAATCTAAAAATCCCAAGAATTAAAAGTGGCAACCACAAGGGTTATAAGGAGGTGGTGACCAAGGGGAGCCGTCCTAGGGTTGTACACCAACAGAAGTGGGCGCACACAACCTAGGCTCGGATTCAAACACCACTACAAGGCCTAAGTTGGGCCAACAGATGATGCAACATCTCTCTTTGATGATTGTGACATGTAGACAATGAATATGAAGGTGTAACTTTCAATCAAGTACTCGAATACCTCCAACGGACTCCATATGTGAAAGTTATTATCGTTTTAAATCAGGGCTATCAGGCTAATTCCGAATTGGATTGGAATTGAAGCAACGTCGGCCTAGACTTGTTCTAGTAATACTGCTCTCTCACCATGGTTGCTGAGTAAAATAGCATCACATGACTTAAATAGCAATCCATCCTCAATAGAAAAATTATGAATTCCTAGAAACAAGCTTACCTGATAATTCAACTGTAGTATACGTGCCCTTGTCATAGGTCCTTGCCTAGCATCTTGGGGATAGGTGTTGTATATATCCAAGGAAGTAATGTCCTCATCATCCCATATAACAAGGCATACACCTTTGTATCGGTAAGCGTTATTCTCAATACTTCGATAAGGGCACCCTTCCAGCAAACCTACTAGAAATGTCCATACTACTCCAACCTTCCAATGTGTAGAGCTAGTCCTACACAATTTAATAGGTTAAGGCCACCCCAAAATAACATTTGTGGTTGCACAGATGTCTTAGATTGAAACACCACATAAGTTCGGTCCTCAATCGACCTAGAAGAGAACTCTGCCTATACTATATGCAAGTCTATCCCTCAAACTTTACAAATTATATAAATAACTCTCCCACGTCAAAAACTTAGTTATTAAATTTTGTTTTTATACCAGAATAATATAGGTTCCTCTTTTGATCGTTCATATTTAATATTCTCATATCTAAACAAATGTTGCAACCGTTTATTTGTTTTCCTAAACCTAAAGCATGGCTAAGCATATCATATATATTTAAGTATACCCAAAGTTGACATTAATTATTGCCTAACTCCTATCTTATGGATTTCAATACTTGCATTTATGTATTTATCAAGAAAGTTCCATGCAACAAGTAGGAATATCTACCAATACCCACAATATAGCAATTTTACTTAAAGTACTTGCATGCATACATAAATTTGTAAAGACAATATAATTTAAGTGAAATAACAGGATCAATATGATCACATGAGGTACTTGCCTTACTTGTTGAACAATAGGTCTTACTCTAGTTAATCGGAGTGCAAATTACGTCATCTAGTCTCAAATTCTCATATGATCCCATGATACATATGTATGCTCCAACATTAATATGGCACACAATTAAACAAATCCCAAGTTACTATTCTTTGATACAAATAATATATATACAAATATTATAAAATAGGTTATGCGTAGAAGACTGATGCATATGAGAATGACATGAGAGCAAACTTCCAACTCCTAGGTCAATCACTCAAAAGAACATGCATCTTCTAAGCAATATTCTTCATTAGATGTGGTAATCTATGATGATCCACTAATTTTCCATGTATGTTTTACCACACAATATCCACCAATGACCAATGTTGCTCACTATGCACAATCCTATGAACTGTGTGGATTATAGGATCATTCAAATACATTGTCTCCCCATTGACTGGACTCATGATATTCCACTTCTACAATCGAACCAGGTAACTATACAAAACTCACTATATTAATTGCATGTGACCATGATCCACTCCAACAATCATACCTTACTAGACTATTTATGTTCTGCTAACAATCTACTTGTAACAACCCCACAAAAATTATTCTTGTATGCTAAGCACTAATTTATTTATAGACACATTACTTGATGTGGCACACACGTGCTTAGCATTTTTCAGTCAAATTCATTATTTGATTTGAAAGAATTATTCAGCCGTATTAAATATTGTTAGGTGAATTGTAATTTTATTGGACATTTAATTATTTTAATTAGAGATACAGAGCTACTACTATTTTATTTAATTAAATGTAGATCCATATTTGATTTGTACAAATCTAAAGTAAAGACGTATACGAAATCTCTGAAGAAAGAAATGTTTCGTACCAAAATAAATGGCATCGTTGCGTAGATCTTCTTGAACCAGTTAAAACGGACATATTACATGCCATATTCTGAGTTTGAACATAGAAGACATCGAAGCAAAAGTTTTTATTCCAAATCCTAAGTAGGATTCTACGCTACAGTACTCACACCACACTTTTTATTGCTGCAGTGTAGAAACAGTACACGCATGTAAAGCCCCGAATAATATAACAGTAATTTAATTGTCGGGACATGATTTCTAAATTTAAACTCTCTGTGTATAACCTGTGTTAGTCTAGAAAAATCTAGTACATATAGTAGAAACATTGATAACAACATATCCAAATCACGAATCAATTATTATTAATTAAGCAAAAAAGGTATACCTTATCTATGAAAGCTGAAGAGAATGGAGCTCAACTAGGCATGCCACGTGTTGCCTTTTTTTGCGGAAAGACCCTATGTAAATCTTAAAATTATGTTTAGGTCCTCTAACGGTTACTTTGCAAAAAAAGACTCCGTAGTTCTGTATATTCGCGAACAGGTCCTCCACTAGGTAATTTTGCAAAAACAAAAAATATATCCAAGTCCTTCTATCGATAATTTTGCAAAAAGGACCCTATAGTTTCGTATACTCGGGAACGGGTCCTCCAACGGTTGTTTTTGCAAAAAAAAGGGCCCCGTGGTAACGCAAATTCACCATCGGCTCCTACCAGCCTATTTTTTTACAGGACCCCCTAAAAAAGGAAATTACGTTAAGATCTTCCTTCCTTTCTTTTTTCAAAAAGAACCAGCGAACCAAATTTCGCACCGAGCGGCGTAGCACGAGATCCTATCTAGTTAACCTTATGGCTAACCATTACAAATAAGTAGCCTCATGGCTTGAATTCAATAAAGCAACAGCAAAAACAGAAAAACAGTAGCAGGATAAGCCCATTCATTTGCCTAACAGTAACAGGCAATCAACTGGGGTACGTGTCCTAGTAATTTCGATCGTCTTCATTATAACCACAAGTATAGAACTCGTAGTCATCTTTAGTTTCTGCCCACTCCTCTTTGGAAAGTTGGGATGTTGCAAGGGTGAACATAAAATATACTCGCAAATCTTGGAAACATAATGCATGATAACTATATGCAAGGCTAAACAATTGAAGGCATAATATGGCTCTTTTAGCATAAAGCAAAGTTTAACCGTAAATACAAATAGTAATTTTATAAAGCATCATTTGATTAAAATGTAATTGAATAATAATTGAATTTGAAATGATAACTAATCAGGTTCCAACCACCTGATCAGTTCAAACAGCCAAACCACAACCTGAGAATTCCATCCGCTTATAGATTCCCAAACCATCATTTTTATTTAAAACAAAATCATAAAATCTACAATGTACAAGCGTACCTCGCCTGCCCTTTGACCCTGGGCATGGCTACTTAAGTAGTTTAACTCTACAGGGTGTGTACAATTTTACCCACAAGATATGATTGTCTCTTGTTGCCATGCAATTAACACATTTCTTTTGGTGTATCGATAGAGAGATCATGATAAGGCCTTTACAATTACAACCTCGCTATTAACCTCATCCGCTAAGGTTTCACTACTAAAGGGTTACATCCACCCAGTTAGATGCCCCCTCTTGCACTATATGGGAAAAACCTGTCTCCATTCGACACCAACATTCCACCGACTAGTGAAGCCAATAATGAGACATACAAATTAATTAGCCAGGTCATACCCATATAGACTTTGTAGTTGTACAGTAATGCTCGGTCCATGGTAACACATGCATCGGTCCTCAATTGACTAAGGCGAAACATTCACTTTCAAGGTCTCGTGCATCCGGTACCCACCAAACATCCATCCACCCTGATCTAAACCATTTCCACTTTATTTCATTTAAATAACAATAGAAATACCAATTCCATAACTTCACAAATAAGTTTAAACATTATTTGAAATGATTCACATAATAGCATAATATCGAAACATCTAAGTTGGACTAAGCAATTTTGTTGTCCTATGCTACTCTACTAGTTATCACCAAATAAAATAGCTAATATCATCTAGGGTGACAAAGGTTTCTCATGATTAATGTCAATGAGGGTATAACAAAACTGGAATTTAACTAAACCTTAAGACTACGTTTAAAGTAAATTGCATAAAAGTAAGCATGTATAATTTAAAAAAAACATAACTATTTTATAAAATTTGGGTTCAACATGTTCAAGGAAGACTTGCCCTCATTGCCTCCTACTGGTTCTACCTTCGACTGCTAATTCGACTGAGCTTCGATTGCGTTGTCTACATGCGAAATGAGTATACATAAATAAAATAAATTTAAATAAAATTAAAAAATGTAAAAGAATGGTATTTTAAGGTATATCTTGAATTTATATGAATTTAAAATTTTGAATAACCAGAATCGGAGTTTGAACGAAGGAGAACGGGCTCCTGGAAGATCCTTAGATAAAAAATCAAAGAAAAAAAAAAGAATGACATGTGGCATGATCTGATTGGCTGGAATTTTGGATTTTCTATAAAATAAGAAAAAGAAAAAGAATCTTTGGCTGATAAGTGGGACCCACTAGTCAGAGACTCAGTTCATGGTAAACCAGTTGCATCAAGGCGGCACAAGTGCGACGTGGCAGACCGGCTGAGGTGGGGCGACACGGTGCTAGGGCTGAGTGGCACGCCACATGGCAGCCACCCGACGAGGACGCGGCTGCCACACAACACTGGCACGGCATGATCAACTCAGCCAGACGTGTCGGCTTTGGCGCCGAGGTGGCGGCAACGTAGCAACACGCGGCACAAGCGTGGGTGCCAGTGCTACACGAATGGCATGGGGGCGGCGCTGGTGCAGCAGCTGCACAGGCACCTAGAGCCGAGGAAGACAACGCGACTACGCACAAAAACATGATGAAACAGAGTAGGACGTGGGGCAAAAAGGTGCGTGCGACACAGGGAGTTTGGTGGTGCAAGAGATGGCGGCGCTCGCTCATCAGTGGTGGAGATCCACGGTGCTAGGGTTTGCCAGTGGCGATGTCTCCGTGTGGCAAACCTCAGAACAAGAGAGAGAGGGCAAGGCGACGCATTATATAGGCGCATGTGATGAGGCGTTCGGCACCGATACGGCGCTAATGGCTGAGAAATTAGTAGCGGCGGGTGCGCGAATTCAGAGGCGAAGGAGTCCAGCTTAGGCACGGCGGGACGAAGTTGACCGGTGGGATAGGCTGTCAGCGATGCAAAGTCGAGCGGGCCAGGCCGTAGTGTGGGCTGAAGAAAGCGGAGATGGGCTAGGGCAACGCGGAAAGGGACCAGGCCGAGGTGACGCAGAAAGGCCGAAGGAAGGGCTAAGCAGAGGGAGAAAGAAGGCAGGTTGGGCGGTGGAAACGAATGGGCCAAGCGAATGGAATTGCCCACACGGAGAGATGGAAAATAAAAATATTTTTCTATTTAAGAAATTCCAAAAAATGTAAAAGGCAAAAATAAATAGCAAATAAATTCATAAAAATTCCAGAAAAATCTCAAAACATACTTTTAAGCATTTGGAACCCAAATAAATTATTTTCAACTCATTTAAACTTATAATTTTGATTCAAATGATTTGTTTGCACTATTTGAAAATTTTAAATTCACTAAAATTTTTAAAAATGGCTCAAAAATAGAACGTTACAAATCTCCCCCTTAAAAGAAATCTTGACCCCTAAATTTGGACAGGCTATGAAAAAGGTTGAGATACTTCGTTCTAAGATCTTGTTTGCAATCCTAGGTTATTTTCTTTTTAGAATGGTTACTCTATTGAACTTTGCAAAACTTGATCATCTTATTTCTTGTCCAATGCTTTGCTTTATCTAGAATTCTCTTTGAATACTCTGAGTAGGTCTGAATGTCCTTCCTTAATCGGACAGGTTGCGCAGGACTGGACTTGAGCTCTCTCCCAACTCAGTAGCCTTACCTTTACTAGGTAGAATCGTAATGCGAATGCAATGCATGAGGAAAGTCCGGTATGAGTTTTTTGCAAATCGAATTTATAAACCGCAGATCCAGTATGAGTTTTTATAAATCGAATTTGCAGCTCGCGAGTTTTTTAAATAACCGGTGGAGAAGGGACCGGATGCATTTTTTTATGTTCGCAAAACCACCCACTGGGCAAAAATAGTCTAGAGGAAAAAGGGCGAAAAATTATTAGAGACGATAATCTTCTTTTATCGAGCCTAACACTATACGCGTTCACCGAGTAATAATACACGTTTAAAAAAATATCAGAGATCGAGATGGAAAATCGAGTTGAGGAAAAAGTCTAGACATAGAGCTGCACACATTTCTCTGGTGCTGAAAAAAAATTTCCGGGAAAAACGTTTTTTTTGGTGAAAATATTTTTCGGGTTTTTGGGTGCAAAAACAATTTTTCCGCGTTTTTAAATTGGCGAAAACATTTTTCCAGTTTTTTTGGGTGGCGAAAACATTTTCCCGGGTTTTTCGATTGGCGAAAACATTTTTCTGGGAAAACAGAGAAAGGACACGAACGTAAGAAGCGAGGATCTGTTTGTTATTTTTTGGACTGTTAGCTATCTCGAAAAATTAGAAAAGGGTTTTTCGCGATTTGAAACTAACGGGAGGCTTTTCCGTAAAATGCCGCGCCAGGGACCCAAACGCGAAGGGGAAAAAAATCTTTGTCTTACAGAAAATTACATAGGGACCTATCCGTAATTTCAAAAAAGCGGAGGGAGTTTTTTGCAAAAACTACAAGTGACAGGAGGCTTCGGCGGTTGCTCGGCAATCGCAGTGCTTGTTATATAGAGTATATTCCCTGCCTTACGCATAGCATGCTTCGATTTATTGTCGGTGCCAGCACGTGGCTGGTGAAAGACATAGGTTGCAGCCTTGCCTGTGCGCATACTTGACATCGATCATCGGTCTGTGAAATTGTGCTATTGCACCAAGTTCCTAGACTGCCTGTACATGAGAGCAATTTAAAAGACAAAGGGAGTAGGTTAGAAGAAAAAAAAAAGAACCGGTAAAAAAATGTGAAGCGGTAAAGAAAATGAGCATCCGGTAAAAAAAAGGAGAACTGAAAAAAAATGAAAGGAAAAAAAGAATGGGCTCTCTGTTTGCTGTTTTTTTATAAGGAAGGAAATTAATCAGATTTGATGCAATATTCTTGTGTTATTTTGTATCACTTCAATATATCTCTTTGTTATATATTTCTCGATTGGTGCATGGTGTTTATATTTACTCGTTATGCATCCTATTTTGCTAGCTTTATCCTATATCTTGTGACAACAACTTAGGGTATTATTAACTTTTAGATTATTATTTGATTTTGTATTAACTGAGTTACATATCTATTACTCCTTGCTCTACACACACACACCAAACTCCATTAAACCACCGCCGTTGTGCTTTGGGCTCAATCTTTTCTTTGCTCAATCTCCACCATCGTTGACTTCCACGACTACCAAAGTATAAGTTTTAACCTTAATTCACTATGGAGAGGTAAGAACTTGATTTGATAAGAAGGGTGAGGTTGAGTAATTGCATATACACTTGCACGCATTGCATATTTATATACTTGTTTTTTTATTTTACAAACTAGGGCAGGATACGAGTATTGGTATTTTCCCTTCTATAGAGGTGATGATCTGGAAGAATATCTTGCATGGGAAGAACAAATGGATCAGGCGTTTAAAATCGAAATGACTATAAAAGCTGATGAGGTGATAAGAGCCACCACAGAGTTTGACGATTATGCATACGATTGGTGGTAACAATTGTGCAAAAAATGACTCATCAAAACATGGGAATATATAAAACTTTTCATGAGGATAGAGTTTGTACCACCGTACTACAAGCAAGAATTACTTTGTCACTTGGAGAGCATTACACAAGGATCCAAACCCATCCACAACTACTTTAATGAGCTGAGTTATGTACTTAGTCGATATGGTTTTAACTGTGAGTATAATAAGAAGGAATACTTTGAGAAAAGTTTAACTTCTAAGGTTATAGTTGCACTTCTATATATACTTTAATAGTTTGTATGACCTTCTGACATATGCTATTAAAGTGGACAAAAAATCCAGGAAGTGCATCAAAACCCATGTGAGAATGAGAGCCACATAGCTAAATTGAGTGAGCACGTTAAAAAGAATAAGCTGTGTGATTCCACCATATGTTAGGTTGAGAGGATTAAAATTGAGAATGTGAGAGATACATCGCAAAAAAAAAGAGATATAGATGATAAGTCAAGTGAGGTTATTTCTGAAACTAACGACTTACTCTCTACTTCTAGTGCTATTTCTCACATTGTGCAGGTTGATCAAGGAGATGAGGACTTGAATGTTAAACAACAGGTACAACAAAAGAAGAAAGATAAAGAGATAACCACAGTTGGAGATGGAACACTTGTCATCTCATGGTTACATCATAAAGCAACGCTATCTACAACATCTACAATAAATGGCACTACTCCAAAAAGACTCATATTAGACCCCTCATCATTGAGGGATCATCACAGACGGGTTAGTGATGTGTTCTATACTTATCACAGATGGTTTTTGGTTAAAACCGTCTATGATGAGGCCCACATCGTAGACGGTTTTAGCCAAAAACCGCTTGTGATGTAGCCACGTGGCTCGCCATATCGATAAGCTTGTGCCTACGCCGGTCGTTTCCCTTCTCCACACCTCTCTCTTGTGTGCCTCCCCTCTCAACGCCACAACCGAGCATCGCATCCCATCTCCTCAAGCGCCGCCACTGTCGTTCTTCCCCGGCACCGGCGCCCTTCCTCTAGTCTTCCCAACGCTGCCAAGCCCTCCACCTTTTCTCTCCTCTCTATCCTGAGCCACTCTCCACTCTTCCCATCTTACTCTTTACTTCTAGTGCTATTTCTGACATTGTGCAGGTTGCTCAAGGAGATGAGGACTTGAATGTTAAACAACCGGTACAACTAAAGAAGAAAGATAAAGAGAACCACAGTTGGAGATGGAACACTTGTCATCTCATGGTTACATCATAAAGCAACGCTATCTACAATATCTACAATAAATGACACTACTACAAAAGGACTCATATTAGATCCCTCATCATTGATGTGAGGGATCATCACAAACGGTTTAATGATGAGTTCTATACTTATCACAGATGGTTTTTGGCTAAAACCGTCTATGATGAGGCTCATATCGTAGACGGTTTTAGCCAAAAACCGCTTGTGATGCAGCCATGTGGCTCGCCATATCGATAAGCTTGTGCCTACGCCGGTCGTTTCCCTTCTCCACGCCTCTCTCTTGTGTGCCTCCCCTCTCAACGCCACAACCGAGCATCGCGTCCCATCTCCTCGAGTGCCGCCATTGTTGTTCTTCCCCGGCACCGGCGCCCTTCCTCTGATCTTCCCAACGCTGCCGAGCCCTCCACCTTTTCTCTCCTTCTCTCCATCCTGAGCCACTCTCCACTCTTCCCGTCTTCTCCCTCTGAGTCGACGGCTTCGCCGCCCAGATCTGCGTTTCTGATGGTCTCTAGCACCACTGGTAGCCTAGATCCGCTGGTTCCCATTGGGTCTAGTGCTCCCTGACCCATGGTCGTCTTCTACGTGAAACCTTAGGGAGCCGTCGCAGGATCCATGGGGTCCAGTCGTCTTCTTCAATGCCAACAGCCCCTTGGTCCTCTCCGAGTTAGGTAACCTCTTCACCCTCACCCCCTCTTTCTCTCTTCTTCCTTTACTCCGCTCACCCTCTTTCCCATTCTTTAGGTTGTCTCCGGGTGCTGTCGACCCCGATGCTCCCGACACTTGTGCTTGCCCATTCTTGTATGGAGCAAAATGATCATCCGACAAATTTTTGTGGGATGAACCAATTCCACAATTGCACTAATTTTCCCTTCTATAGAATGAGTCAATTTGAGAAGGTCAATCCATTATACTATTTAAACAAAAAACTTGTAGGACCCGTCAGCTCCATTCCACTAACAAACAATAAGAACGCCTAGGATCCAATGATGCTAGGATGGGTAATTCTCAAACCGAACAGACCAATATACAATTAGCAAGAAAAGCAAAATGCCCAACATGTAAAAGGACAGAGGTAAGATAAGACTCTACACGACTGGGAGATTTATATATTCTAAGCTATTGGTAGTTTGTTGAGCCAGTGTCTTCTGTTCCACACCAAGAACCCTTTTTGTTTCATTTTTCACAACATGTTTGCTTCATCTGTTCTCTATAATTTTTCTATAAACAGGGGGAACCCCGGTTCCATTTATTTAAATGAAACAAATATTCTCTATAAAATTGTTGTCACCTGCCTGCTTTTCCTATTTAATATTGTAACACCAATAAGAATCAAAGGCTCCAGTACAAGTATCTACAAAAAGATTGCGACTCGTGTTGAATACGTATCATGTCAATTTCAAGGCTAACCACCCTTTAATGTCACGAACACTTGTAATGTCATACAATACCATTTAGCTGATAATTCATAATTAACAACTTTAGTATGTGAGATTGTTCAAATACTCAAGCATACTCCAATTAGCTAGAGCTAACATCTGTTCAACTTCATTCTTCTCAAAGGATCTACTACAATATATGAAGATCCAAATGAAATTCATTGGCAATCTAAAATCCCTGAGAATATATCCACACATACTACATCAGAATATCTATTCTCTCTTATTTCTGTACAAAAGTTCTTCCAAAATACCAAGTGGCTAGTTTTCCATCCTTTAAACAAATATTAAGCATAACCTTGTTGGATCACCACATCACTTGTACTGTTTCCTTACAGCTACAGATTTCGAATGCTTGCTTACACTTACACCATAATCCACTTATATGCCCAAAAAACAATCCCCCAAAATGTTTAGTACAGCCATAACCCTAGAAGTTGCTTCCCACGTGTTTTAAATTTTCTTTAGAGTACGTGAAGGTTGAAATTTAAACCATGTAATTAGCAAATGATTTGGCCCAAGATCAAATTACTGTGGTAAAAACCTAAGCATTATGCTAATAAAAAAGAACCTAACTAACTCAAGAAGCAGGTTATGACATTGAGGCCCTATTTTATTGTGGGGTGGGTGGGGCCTAAGCTCAGCTTCAGCTTCTGAAAAGCCAGTAAGCCCCTCAAACAGCTCAGCTTTTAAGCGGTTTTTGACATAAGGCAAAAGTCATTTATAACTAACAAAAACAAAAAACTGAAAGTTGGATTGGATTTACTTTTGTAGCTTATTGCTAAGAGAAATTAGCTATTTAATAAATGGCCTCTTATAAAAATCTACGATCACTTTTCAGCTCAGAAAACAAAAAAACAGCTTTTCAAAAAAGTTACAGCTCTCCCAAATAGGCCCTTAAACGCTGAACAAAATTCATATTAGCTTGGCCAATAATATTGGAAAGTTCTCACTGAGATCTCACAAATAGTCCAAAAACTAAAAAAATAACCACAAGAATATGCAATGTTGTATGTTGAAATGAACTTAGGTATATCCAGATACTCACTAACTAGTGAAAAAATGGGTCTTTCATGAACCCTAATTCCAAGCATTCAAAATGGAAACATGAATAATATAAATCCCTAACTATACAAAATTTACAATGGAACTATGCAAATCAAACATACTTTGTAACAGTTGGCTGTAGGCTCATCATGTAATCAACATATCAAGAAAGTATAGTTTATTACCATTTGAAAATCAAAATCTCAAGCGACAAATCTAAATATTGCTAAATTATGCAATGTCATACGGTAACATAATTAAACGGGCAGAACAACAAGTCAATAAGTCATCCAGTATCTGTCTTTAACTAAAATTAATAACATTACTAAACTCATCTCCACCTCCTTATGATCTTACAACAGCTCCTCTATCTCCAAGAAAATCTAATGGAGGTAAGAGGTATAAGATTCTTAGTTACAAATTTACATACCAGATGTTTGAGCAATTCTCTTAAATTACGCTAATTCAGTTAAGAAAATAGATCTAGATAGCAGCAGTACCATGCAACCATAATTCCAAGAAAACAATGTTTATTGTCATTTCAAAAAGACAATTCTCAGATCACCAATTTTAATTTAAAGTCGAGATCATCCAGCATCCTACAATAACATCATTAAAAGAGTACACTAGTTCCATCAACCTCAGCAAACAGACCTGGAGGTAGAGGTCTTGTGACGGATCTAATCTAATGAACTGGTAAAGATTTGTCGGCCTCACCACAGGTAGCCGGGGATCTTGATGCGGAGGAAGAGCATGGCCATCGCGTAGGCGATGACAATGGCGGCGACGCCGGAGCCGCCGAACGAGACGCGGAGGCTTCGGGGCCTGGTGCGGTCGACCGCGAGGTCGAGGAGGATGATTCCAATGCCGCCGAGGAGGAACATGAAGCCGGAGGAGAGGCCCTCGATGATATACTAGCCGTTGACGCGGCCGGGGAGGAAGACGACGGGGCGGACTGCGCCCGTGGTGGGGTCCTGGGCGCTGCCTATGCCGGGGGGCTCGACGATGACGTCGTAGACTAGGCCGGAGACGACGGCGAAGTAAGTGAGGAAGATGAGGGAAAAGACGGTCATGGGGGAGGGGAGCGCCAGGTTGGACGGCAGCTTCAGGCGGGTGCGCGGCGGCCGGAGGAAGGAGAAGGGGAGCATGCGGAGGACGCGGAAGAGGGGATCGATGGAGTCGAAGTCAGATCCGTGGACCTGGGCTGCCGCCGCCGGCGCGGCGCTGCCGGCGGCGTGCTCCGATCTGGGGGCATCTCGTCCGGCGGGGACGGGGGCAGAGAGAGAAGAGCCTGAGGTCTGGGAGTTTTGGGGCTTTTGTGGTTTCTGGGCAGCTGATGGCAGACGATGCATTGTTTGAAATTTAGTTTTCGGTTGATGTCTCGGCGGTGACAGTGAAAATCGAAATTTTAACAAAATCTTTGAATTTCGGATGAAATCTGGTTTAAAATCAAATTTAATGTTCGGAAGCTTTGAAACGAGATTTCGGCCGAAATTACCGAAATCTCAGTAAAATTCAACTGAATGAAAAATAGTCAAAACAATGTTAAATTTTTTTAAAAATTTTTGTGGATAGTCCTGACATATCACAAAAATATTTCTATGAAAATTTCAGATAATGATCATTTCTTAGGAATTATTACAAATTCTAATAGTGCCACCGCCCTAATAAACTACCGACCGACAAATTTCAACCAAATGAAAAATAGTGTAAACCATGTTAAAAAATTTTGGATGGTTTTGACACATTAATAAATTCTCATAAAATTTTTAGATGATGATTAAATATGAGAAATTTTCAAAAAAGAAAAATTGGATAGTGCTAGTGAAGGCTAACTGGCAAATTTTAACTAAATGAAAAATAGTTCAAACCACGTTATAAAATTTTAAAAAATTTTGTTATTGGTCCTAATGCATCACTAATATTCCCATAAAATTTTCAATGGTGATCAAACTTGAGGAATTTTCAAAAAATTATAATAGTGCTACTATCATGATAAAAATCTTACAGTGCTATATGTATTACTTACATAGATTTAATTGTGTAACGAAAATAAGTTTAAAATTTTTAAAATTTTTAGAAAAAGATGCTGAGGAAATTCTTAAACTCTCCTAAAAATTCTAAAACAGTTACTGTCTTAGTTAGTCAGTTTTGTTCATTCTGTTTTTGAATTTTCAAATATAACAAATGATGTTCATTTCTTTTAGAAATTTTTTGTATGATCCTAGACTGGTAAATATGGTATCATAAATTGTTCGGAGTATGATTAAGCTTGTACAATTTTATAAAAATCTTATAGTATTTCTATTATTTTAATAAAACATCTCAAAATTTTGATTTTTCAACAAATTTTCGTGGAACAAGATATTCTTAAGGGTTATTGACCCAAATCAGGTCCTTAAAAGTCAAATTTTGGTTAAAATACCTGAGATTTAGACAAAATTTGCTGAAATTTTTTAAATTACAATAGTAATTTGAATTTTTATCTAGTGAAATTTTGAATCTGCCCCTAATCAAATCCGAAATCTCGAATGAAATTTCTAAAATTTCGCCAAGATTTTGAACTGCACTTCAAAACAATTTGGCTTTTTTTTACTACATGATAGAGAGTTAAGAGTGGCAAATTGCTGTTGTTACTATCCTTCCTTTTTTTTCATAAACTCTTGTCACTATCTTTTTTAATCTCTTTCAGTGTCCACACGTGCTAAGTAGTTAAATTACATATAAGACTTTCACAAGTATACACTATTATATGACACTTTTGAGAAATATATTCTCTATAATTAGCACGGATAACGATAGGATGTATGTGGTAGTCGAACAAGCCTATACCTATCGGGCATTTATCACCTGTGAACATGCCCACCATCCATGCCAGCCATGTATTTTCACCATCCATGCTATGCATGTTTTTTAAACTATTGCGTCATCCATGGCCTATAATACGTTATGCAAAATAGTTTCAAAATTTAGAAGCAGAGTGGTCGGTACTTACAAATCATACCCTTAATGTGCTTTAAATTTTGAATTTTTACTTAATAAAAATAGAAAAATCAATGATTTGCCACCCCAAGATTAGCACTTCACAATATACAGCTGAAAAGATTGGCCTTCATGATACGCCATCCAATTCACCGAATTAGTTTGAAACGCAACTTGCTAGAGGACAGGGAATGCTGAGTTAAAAAACATGTGGAAAGCCATAATCCCATTAGGCCATTCTCAGTGCAAGTTTCATGAGAGTTTCATTTTCATTAAATGAGATGCCACATATGCAAAAGTGATGACATGGCAACAAATTTATGAAGAAAGATGAGAGTTGAGTTTTATGGGGATGAAACCTGGTGTACACGGTTACCAAGTGCTTTGAAACTGGGATGAAACCCCACTGAGAACGATGTTCATCTCCACACCTTTTCTGGATCCCGTGTGGCCATATTGTAGTGTGCTAGATATAATTGCAAGTGGTTACACAATTTATATAGCACATTTGATCAAAACACCATGTAACAATTAAATGTTATGTCATGCCTATGAAATTGCAAAATGAAATTGTGCATTGAGAGAGGTTGTTTCATTCATCAACCAAAACATCTAAATATGACGTGGCACTATCGGAAACTGTATAACGAAACTCTCCACTAAGAATGGTCTTAGAACTAAAGATTTTCTTGTGGTTAATTAGTCAAAATGCTATGCTGACCAAAAATAATTTGTTGCGTCGGAATATGTCCTGTTTCTTTTGCTCGGGATCTGAAACAATTCAATACTTGTTTTTTGATTGCCCTGTGGCTAAATGTGTTTGGGGGCAGCAGTAGGTGCTTGTTTTTGGGTCAGCCAATTTCCCTCAGTACTTCGGCTGGATCAAGCAGGTGTTGCCTAATTTGAATACACTGCGTATGGTGGGGTTCGCTGCTGCGTTACGGGCCAATTGGAAGAGAAGAAATAAGCTGTGTTTTGAGTACAAACCACTGAAAAATCTTGTTGACATAATCTGTTATGTCTGTACTTAATTTTCTTAAACAATGGGCAGCTCTTTAAACCATCTCTAACCGTTTCCCAGTATTCTATTCCCTTCCCCACCTCTAAGGGCATGTACAACAGTTTAGACGGCTGCTGTCTATTTAACTTGCCATGTCACACACAGACAGCAATGCAGACAGCTTGTACAATGGATTGCCTATTTTGCTATCTGCAAACTGTTTAATGCATGTATACATTCATGATCAAGTATAAATTAGATCTCTATGTACCATTTTATTGCCTCTTTGATACAAATGCGATCGAGCATAAATAAAATGAATAGCAAAGACATGGACTACAGACTCGGATGATCATGGCACTAGCTCGGCTCAAAACAAAATGGAAACATGCTAAAAGCATAGTTCTTTTGAAGCATTTGAGCAAAAGCTTTGCTCTCTGGTTTCTGGATCTTCAAATCAGCAAAGATGTTGATAAAAATAGAAATCTAAGTAAAATTATAGACTACCAAACCTTCCAACACAGCTTCAACTGAATTGCAGGATCTGACAGTTGTCCTTGCGCTAGAACTGGCCTCTCCAACAAGCTGTGCGTAACCCAATGTAGAGGGCTAGGCCACTTGTATCAATTTCCCATAAAGTCCTCTTTAAAAAGGTCAACGATGAAAAATTGTAGCAATTTCATAATAAAGTAAACATACCACACTGTGACTTAATATTATTATAAGAATGATTTGAGTTAATACACAGAATAGATCTTAGAAGGACAAAAGAGATAGAACAATAGCAACCCAAATATTACAGATTAAAGAAACACTTCTATGATACTTGTACAGACTATGTACAAATTGAAGCTGTAAAAAAAGTGCAAAATTACAGGACGCTTCTAGGCTTCTAGCAGTAACTGCAATTTTAAGCTACTGTAGGTTGCCTTCCACAGTTCCATGTGTTCTTACTTATGAGAAGGCACTCTCAATATTCTTGAACTAGAGTTTCTTTTACAATTCTAGTTGCCAAAAAATCTAAATGTGTTAGCATCAGTTCTCGTAATGATGATAAATATTTACAAATTTACATTGATAAAAACTTCACCTGGACAGTTTTCCAGAGTCACCAGCAGATGCATCAAGCAACACATATCAAGAGATTGAGGAACAGATGTACAGATGGTTAAAAAAACTGAAATTTACCATAAACAGAGGTCCCTGCAGTCCAGCTTCTGAACATTTCAGATATACAGTCCCTGCATGGTTCAGTTATCGTTTGTTAGTAAGAAATTAAACCACTCTTCATAGCACGGTTCAATTATTATCTATGGCTAGGCCACTATCAACTTGAAAATAGACATATCTAAGATTACAATTCTGACAAACCTTCCCATGGTAGGTTAAAAGGACGCCCTTAAAAATCTCAGGTTGGACTACTAATTTCCCAAATTTCACCATGGTATCATAGGCTCAAGATCTTAATATCCTCATGCATTCTAGAGCATCATACTAATTCAAAGCAAACTCAATAAATAAGTTGTATAGACAATAACAAATTTCTTCAGATCAGATTTTTACCAAATGTCAAAGGGATCGGATTGTTCTGATTGTTGCACTACCAAGAAATGAAAACACATATACCCACAAGCACTTCTAGATGATCACCTTTGAGTCTCCATCAGCTCCTTCTCCCTCGCCTAGTTCTGCTGCCACTTCAGCTCGGCCTCAGGGCATTCCCCCCGCATCGAGCTCATCAGGCCAAGCACCCTCACCTTGAATCCCCTCCCGAAGCACGGACGTGGAAAAGGGATCCTTCTCCTCATCTCCACTCAGCATCCACTACTGTCGTCGCTGGCCTGAGCTGTCTCTCCGCGCGAGGAAGCCTCCAAAGGTGCCTCCTTGCAGATCAAAACACATGTCACCGTTCTCGTCGTCCTCCTTGCCGAACCCCTTCACCCAGGGCTCGCCAGCGGAGGCCGCGGATCCTACTGGTGGTACCTCGCCAGCGTCTACGGCGGCGTCCACATAGTCGAACGGGTCCAGATTGCCCGAGTATGCCATAAAGCTCCACAGCTTGTTGCCATCGTCGTTGCGGCCAGAGGTGGAGAGGAGCCACGGGGGAGAGGACGCGTGAGGGGAGGAGGTCCCTTCTCCCGCGTCGCGTGGAGGGAGGATTTGTGCGCCATCCGCACGAGATTGAGAGGAGCCGTCGTCAGTGGGAAATGAGGCATACAACGCCTTTGACACCGGCGATAAGGCTTCGTACCACGAGCCCTCCTCGTCTTCTTGTGAGACGACGACGTCCTTCTCTCCCCTCATTAATTTCACGCCACGTAGGAAGAAAAAACTGACGTGGCACCAAATAGACAATGCATTAATAACCGTTGTACATGCCCTAAAGGAAATCCCTTCTCAGATTCCATTCTCTTCCCAGAAAAACACTCCAACAGCATTCTCTTCTCCATTCTCTTCCTATATAAAAGTGCTTATTTTATCATCCTCTTCTAACCACCAATTTTTGAACAAGCAATCCAAATTGTTGTTGATTGCTACGCTGTCACCAGGGTTCAATAGAAAAAGACAAATTCATATTTGTTAGTGATAATTGATATAGTATTTGACAAAATTATTATTCTATGTCTTTTGGTTGACAAAAAAATTCAAATTTCACTGTTCTTCATTCTCTTTGACGACAAATTTCACGAGAAACCATAGTAAAACATTGAATAAATCATTCATATTACAAAGTGCAATAAGTATGACAACTACAGTAGTATGGCATGTGAACAACACTAAAGATACAGAAGAAATTCATAAAACTGGGATACAACACTGGTACATATCACAGAATTATACATTCTATGGCCATGGATCTCAGAATAGGGGATTTGAACGGTCAATTGGATGATAGGGGTATATTGATTCATGGCCTAGGTGGTATGAAATCATCGTCATCGTCATTTGTACAGTTAGGAGATACCCGTCCTTCAGTGCTGGTTGGACGTCCTCGTACATAGTTCCTAGAACGGCCTGTTGTAGTAGTGCTTGAACGGCCAGGTCTGATAGTGCTTAAACGTCGAGGGGGAGGTGACACGAAATCATCATTGTCATAGTTCCTGGAACGGCCTGTTGTAGTGGTGCCTGAACGGCCAGTTCTGATAGTGCTTGAATGGCCAGTTATGGTAGTGGTTGAACATCGAGGTGGAGGTGACACGAAATCGTCATCATCATTGTCATCGCCACAATTTGGAGCAAGTCCTCCTTCCGTAGTGGTTGAACGTCGTCTTGAACTTTCTGGTGCAACAGTGATCGATAGACCTCTACCCCTCCAGTTAGATCCTCTTATGCGGCTTCTACACAAACCAGACATGACACTACCGATGAAGAGCACAAACATCGGTACGAATTCTGGGATATCTTTATTGATCAACTCTTTATCCTTGAGAAATGACTAACACACAAGACAAGCATACGAAGTAGTGAAGTTATAGATGATGCTAAAAAGAATAGTACGAAAAATGAATATGAAATAACTAATCTTAATATACTCTGATCTCGATCCTAGTAGTATCGCATACTCTACGAGGTATTGACGAGAAACCGTTACCAGAAGGGTGGTTGTCTAGTTCGTACACTCTTAAATACTATTGACGCCACCATTGTAAGTGTGCCTTGAGGTCGTTGTAGGTCACAAGGCTTAGGCCAGAGATGTTCTCGTCATCCATCGATGATGTCAGACGCAACTCTTGCAATATGGATACCACTTTACTTAGATTCTCCTCCTTGAACGGATCATTCTCCCTATTACGCGTAACCTTCATTGTGTAATGAAGAGCTAAGCTGCTCATATCTGGTGTCCACGAGAATACTCTGCTAGCGGATCCAACCATGGTAAAGTGTAAGTGGGAGATGTGTATGTGTGCTTGTGGTTTAGAGTGGATGTTAGGATAGGGAAGAAGGGCTACTTAGGTGGGGAATGATTTTATATGCCACTGTGGTCTGAAAAAGCAGGCTACAACGTGTTGTCGTTTCGATCTGAAAAAGCGGTGGATTGCAAGGTATTGTCACTTCGCTCTGAGGTCACTAGTGTATTGTCTATCGGTCTGAGATGGGCAGTATTTTGTCACTTGGTGATGTGCAGAGTATTATCAAATCAGTCTGAGAAAGCTGCTAGCAGCGTACTGTCATATTGCACTGATAAAACAAGCCTGTCTATATATTAAGGGGTAGCAGTTATTTACCATCCGTTTTCGCTCGCCTGATTGACCAATTTTCAAATCGGTTTGAAAATTCATACCATTCGGCTTTGGACAGTTTTTGACCAATTTACCACAGTTTTTGATATCGCCCAGGATGCGAAAACCGACCAAGAACCGAAAATGCAAGCCCTGATTCCAGCAAACACAAGAACCTTGAGCGGAAGCAATTACACAGTTTTTACCGGTACAAAGTATGTAACTTCTAGCCAGGTCACCAAGGAATTCATTAGAGCTCACAGCTGCTGCGGCAACAGAATCATCTACACACAATAACGAGGTGCAAAACTGAAAGACCTAAATTACTAAGGTACGAATCTGAACATCTAAAAACTAGATAGCTAGTAGCCATCAAAAGAGTTTAATATGGTTCTAAGCTATATCAGTAGACAGCAAAAGCCTTCCACATTAAACAAGAAGCTGTACAGAGACGACGAAGCGCTCTGCCTAACTGCGACAACCTGGTTAACGCCCTGTAATGGGGACCGATTCTGCTCGATATGGAGCGCAATCGGCCTTCCAATAGGATGAGAGAGCAGCTCTTCGGCTCTTCCTAGACTTTCTTTCCCAACACAGGTCCCTGCAATGATAGTGGCAATTATAACTTAAGCAGTATCATTTCTCATTATCCGATTAAGATGATGGATGATTTGAATCATTCAACAATATGCTGCACAGTAACTTGCAGCGATGGCAATGGCCTCTTTAGAACCTGTAAAAGAAAACTCAGCGGTTAAAACTATTACACGTCTGAAACTGAAAATGCACATTCGCTATTTTCCATTGCAAGAATATACAAGTTTTAAAATCTGCAGATAAGTCAACTAATATAAGTGCATGCTCATTGACATGTAAATAGGCCAGAGAAATCATGAAAGTTTATTATAAAGTACCTGAAACTGTAGTTGTTTTCATCTGGATATCACCAAGTTGGAAACTGGCACAGAGACACCCATGAAAAGGGGTTCACCACTGCTCTTGCATACTTCTTCGTCAGGCGTTGAATTAAGCAGCACGAAACTTCCACAGGGGCTGAACTCTTCCATGTCCGTTAATAATCATGAGAAGCAAACATAAATGTTGATAGTAATTTAGAATGTAGCCACCTGGAAAATAAACTTGTAGACGTCCATCATTTCCCTGTCGCAATACAATCCCTTCCCACCAGCCACTATTCCACCATGCATCAACAATGGCCCCAACATCAAAGGAGCATGGGCCCTCACTATGTTGTTGCACATGATGTGGACGAACCGATGCGAATGCCCAACTTATCAGGTTTGGCTATCCTTTTTAACGAAACCCACTTCTGTAGAAAAATATAGGTCAAAGATCAGCTCAACAATCCAGTTTAGTGAAAAAAAATAAGTGAATATATAAAACTACACTAAGCATACCTCCAAATTTCCTGTCTTGTCAGCATCCTGAAGATCTTGGTATCGCACCCTGATTTTATCCATGTGCCTCTTTAAGATGAAGCATCTAAACCAACAGCCCCGTATACCACTATCCTGTGACAGGACTTCAGTATGGCAACCGGAGTATAGCTGTTTTTGAAGGTTATCCTCCAAATAATTGTTAAGAGAATCAGAACCGAACCCACCAGAAGGTAAACACATGGCGGGTAATGGTAATGTGTGCCTCTAGTTTGCACGTGGTGTTTACATCACCATATTATGAAATGTACGCTCCGTTCGTGTGTGAGCTTATTACATAAGCTTGTCATGTTGAGTAAATGAGAGCATGCTTACTTAACATTGCATAGCAAACAAATCATCAAACATATATCACAAGCATATAGTTCATATCACAAGTTCCAACGCAACCAAATAGTTCATCATGACAAGCACATAGTCTATATCACAAGTTCTAGGATAAACAAATAGTTCACCATGACAAGCACATAGTCCATATCACAAGTTCAAAGACAAGCAAATAGTTCACATGACTCCCATCCACAGAGTCTCACATACAGATCATCCTGAAGAAAGCCTAGACTTCAACCTCTGCATTATGTCCTCCTGTCGCTTCTGGTAGTACTCATGAAGCAAACCGGTACAGGAGTTAACATCGATGTTCATAATCCTCTCATCCTCCGCATTCCTCATCATGGCCAATTGTTTACGCTTCAGCTCAACCATAGCATCCTTGGTCTGATTGAGCTTCTCAAACTGCTCCATGTACAATCCAACAGATGAAGTGGCATGTGACGTACTTGAGGCAGACCCACGCTCGTCGCTTTTGCAACTGCCGCCTGGGCCTTGCCGCCACGTCAGAGGAACCTTGGGAGGACAAGTCAATAGGAATGTCATTGGGTGCCTCTCGTACCGTCTTTTGCTTCTTGTTGCCCATGTGCGCAACCCACTTTGGGTGATTAGCGAGCATCACCCAACAGTGGTGGAAGGCGAAGGGCTTCCCCTCAATGTCTTGGTACATCCTCGCAGCATGCGCCATCTGTACAGGGAATGAACAGACAAATGACCAATATCTTCGTAAACTAGAATTGAATGACAAAATCTAGAAATTAAGGACGGTAAACGATCCATACCCTGTCATGCTCAGTGGTACCACTAGAATGTAAACCATCAGTCTGACTCAGAAACCCAGCATATTTGCTCACACACTCATTGATCAATGTCCAGTGGTTAACCATTCCCTTGTTGGATCTTGCCTGCATGTGCTCTTTCTTATTAGTATTGAAATACTCTGCAATTCTACTCCAGTAGCTATCAGAGGATTGGTCCTTCCCAACAATGGGGTCTTGGCTAACATTCAACCAAGCTGACACAAGTACTTCATCCTCCTCCGCAGTCCATTTGGTCCTCTCAGTCTTGCCGGATGGTTTCTTACCCTTGTTGCTTCGTGAGGAGCGACTAGGGCCACCATCGCTAGAGTGTCCAATCCCTGAGATGAAAGTTGGTGGAGGGGGAGAAATGCAAGCTCCGACGGCCTGCATGTCAGTCGCAGGTTGGTCGACATGTGTAGCCTCAAATGTGTGAACTCCAGCATGAGGTGATGAAGACCACGGGATCTGATTGGACTCATCCTGCATGTAGTTGGCATAGCAAGGGTCCATTTCCTCCTCCCTGAACAATTACACCATCAACGAAGTTAATTAGGTGTAGGGGTGTCACATAATTATTATGAAGTTCACGATGCAATGATAGGTGAAATATGCGGAAATGAAAGAGATGTAAGCCAATATAATTATGTCATAGAACCATTGCAAGCTAGGACTGCAGTAAATTAGAGTATGCCAATAGAATGTCTCATTGACAAGTCAAACTAATACACCATAATAGACCATACATCACATTGATTCGTAATATGGTTCACATTAACAATGCATTACAAGTTCAAAGACACAGGGTTCAAATTAAACTACAACACACGAAACCAACATTTTAACTCAAGACCTAGCGAAGGTGCCACGAACGATCGGACTCAATGGAGCAATCACTAAGTGGAGAATACTTGGGGCTTTCGTAGTCGGCAGGTAGTATGTCATCCGGATCAACGCCCTCAATTGGATTTTCATCAACGACAGTGCTAGGAGGTGTATTTCCAAAGTCTATCGTGTCCAACGACATCTGCTTCAAGCTGTCGGCTATGGCCTCGACCTATAGAAGAGTCGTGTTCATGTCTACGGTTCAACTAGCATCACTGTGACTCAAGTTGTCTCGAACGACCTTCTTGAGGTCCTCGGCCTTATCCTCGAGCATCTCCCGAAGCTTCGAGATGACGTTTCGTAGGGTCTACGTCTCCGTCTAAAAAACCACAATAACAAATGGAACTCCCTAATGTAGTATAACAAGAGCATTTACCAAAGTGCTAAGAAAGAAATACCTGCATGAGCATGCATTGAGCTGAGCAACTAAACCCAGAAAGACCACCCAACCATGGGTATGAACAGATGTACTAGATTACTTTCCTACTCATGATGCACTACATGACTTTGTACCACCAAAACTAAGATAATACTATATGTTTTAACCACAAAAAAGCATGGCAAATTTATCCTTTGATGAGCACAGATTGAGTTGATATGTCGATTTAAGTCCTTTGAGCTTCAATGATATCTTAAACCCTGATGAAAATACTTCTACTTCAATGATTGATAGCATATAAATCAAAACTGAAATGGAAATGTAACTTGGCACAAAATCTGTTTGTTAAGATATACATATGCTTTAAGAACATTTCCACCAAAATAATGTGCCTGATAGATAATGTTCCACTTTCATAAGCTACACTGTTTTTTAAGTCCCCTTGCTGGGGTAAACAAAACACTGAAGGTTGAGTAAACAATAACAAAACCAACAAATTCCCGTGAGGCTGTGATTCTTACCACTACAGTGCTGCACCAAAGAATTAGGATAATTGGTTGCAAGAGGGCACAACAGCACAACTAAAACCAGCAAAACTGATCCATTGTTGATGTACTTAATCAGCATGATAGAAAATCCTTCCTTCAAGCATGGAACGAGTGATATTTAACGGCAAGGTGGGAGTTTTTTGTAAAACTGAAACTTCAAAGACAGCTTCAGAACTTACCATCCCATCTGAAAAAAAAGGCTATGATGACTTTTTTGGGTCTTTGGACCTCCTACATAAAAACAGCAAAACCAACACCAGAGCATACGGCTGGTATTCTCAACAAAAGGACCAACTGCTGGTATAGTCAAGGAAAGAACTCACTGTTGGTACTCTCAACAGAAGAATCATCTGCTGGTAGACTTCAGTTTCAGGTATACATGATGTTGGTCTCATCCAACCGTGTTCATATAACTCCAACACATATGACTCACTACATATGGATCCAGTCAATTATGTGTGTGTAAAATTCAAATCCATCTGAACTCACGATCCAGCTCAGAATTAGCAAGAGCTTGGCCAAACTAGCTTACTTTTTTTCATTTATTTCTACAAAGTACAGGAGTCTGAACATATACTATTTAGGCATATAAAGGAGAGTCAGAGTATATATGCAGTGTTTCTCTGTATTTGGTGTGGTCTCTATCTGATATCTATACCATTATTTATTTCTTCTATCAAAAAGGGGAAAGAAATGGAAAAATCTCTACTTGGATGATTGATGCATAATATTTGACGTGCCACAATTAGCAGCACATTATCAAGCTTGTCAAGTATAGAATGATATCTCTGGTTTCCAATGACTATACTATAATGTTCACGGTTTCTGGGTTTTGGTAGGATTACGACAAAATTCTAAACCTCTGAAAAACCATTCTGGTTACGAAGACAGCACATTAAGCAACATTCTCCAAGATTCAAGTGCCTGCCCCACACTCATAACAGCAACAAGTATATGTGCCCATAAATCAGCAGTTCATACTGAACCAATATCATGATCTGTTAAAAAAAATCGAACAAAAGAAACCAAACAAACTGATCACAAACCCCAGATTACTAATAAACAGTATTTGAGGCGACCCTCTTGCCCAGATCTTTGGAGCCATCAACCAGTAGTTGCAATGGGTACCTCAGAGCCAAGACTACCAGTCTCAACAGACGATTAAACCCTAATTTTCTAGATGGTAGTCTGATCCATGATTTTGAGATCCATGAGATACGATCCAACGATCATAATTTTGAACCGATTTGTACGTCAAAATCAGCTGGCTGTGGTAAAGATGCTCCCCGAATAATGTGATGCGTACTGAGGATCAGACTATCATCTAGAAAATTTGAAGCTCGGTTCCTCTTAGTTAGGGAACTATGTGCCCTTTAACACAAGAGGCTTGGAACTCACCCAGTGAAAATTGTAATTGTGAACTCCGTGAACCGAATGGGCTACTATATTTTCCTGAATATACACATCAACGACTTTCAGAACTCATATGAAAACTACCCTAAATGTGGACGGCACCCTCATCCATCCAATTTTCCCATCTTCAAGTGCGGATTTCACCCAAATCCGCATCTCCCCATCCGTAGAACAATCCAAATCGAAACCCTAATCGGTCGGATCCACCACGAAACCACAAATACGGGGGGTGGAAGGGGAGTACCTGACGCCGTCGATGCCGCTTGCCTCGTCGTCGTCTCCGGTGGGTGAAGATGAGCGGCTACGTTCCGGTCACCGCTGCCCGTTGCCGACAACCTCCACTCCCGAGCGCCGCCGCTTCGCCTCAACCCTTCCTCTGCCGCTCCACCACTCCCCGGATCCGAGCCGGCGAGCGAAGCCCAGGCGGCTGCTCCTCCGAGCTGCGGGAGAGGGCGAAGGGAATGGAGAGAGGACCTGGCGGGGGTGGGATTCTCTCTCCTATCCCCTGCGTTTTGCGGCCGGGAAGGGAAAGCGTTGGAACGCCGCGCGGCTTCTCCTGTTGTTGGCTTTCCCATGGTCACGGGGAAGGGACTCGGGAGGGGAAGCCGTTGGAGATGGTCACGGGGAAGGGAATCGGGAGGGGAAGGCGTTAGAAGGAGACGAAGGGAAGCTCATGCAAGGTGCAGAACGATGTAAAGACAGGGTCCTTCGCATCCGGACGGAGCGAGACTTCTTCCTGCCATTGACTCAGCTACTGCTATGGAGCAGTAGTCCCTTGCTTTCTGGAGTCATTTTTTTTCCTAGCCCCCTCTTATCTATTTTAAAAATTTAGTCCCTCCATGGTATATTTATAGAATAGGTCTCATTCCTATCTGCAGAAGAGTAAAAAAAATTAACATGTGTCAGCTTCCGTACTCTTCTACCACAAAAAAGAGTCTCCTGTGCTCCCCATCCATAATAGCCCTTCTCGTGTGCTCCCTAACTATAGCATCGACCCTCCTCCCATGCAAAGACGGTCGTGAAAGCTACTAGTCCCGACTAGCGGCCTCCTGCCTCGCCGCTACCACGCCCCCATGCTGGAGCCTCTTCCGCAGTGAAAAGGAGGCTAAATTTCCAAATAATTTTACTAAGGTACTAGATTTAAAAAAAACAGGGAGAGAGGGGCTAAAAATGAGACGTGTTCTTCCTTTCTCCCGTGGAGGTAATATTCCCCTGACTGTTTGGTTGTTAGCTAGGGACGTTAGCCTCTGTTATGTGGTGCCTTTTGTTTGGATGTTTCGTAATACCACATGCTTTCTTCTGAGGCTCTCGCCTTCTCCGTTCACTGGTTGTTTCTATTGAATAACTTGTGTTATTGAGCAATCCATACAACCGATTATCATAACTAGAACAAGATCAATCACAGCAATTAGCAAGAACAAAATTAGATGAACAAAAGACAAAATGAGAGAGGGTAATCTAGCGATCTTCTTTATTCCAATACTTTTCTGTGTACATGATGGTGAGCTCTCTTCTATATTTATGAACTAAAAGTCCCGGAGAGAGAGAGTACATCGTATATGCAAGTTGCAATGCACTTATTGTCTTATTAAAGACCTTCATGCAAGAAAAGAAACCTTCCAATAAAAGCTAAGGGAAAAAGGGTACAACGGTTGATCTTCTTAATCATATCATCTTCTGGATTATTATCCTTCCGGCATAATATTTGATCTTTAAGAACAAAGATGCATATATAGGCCACTATTCAGCAAAGTGCTCCCTTGAATTCTATACCTATCTAAGGTCCTGTTTGGTTGAGCTTCAGATCGCAGCTCCACTTGAGATCTGCAACTTGTAGGCTAAAATAAAGTGAATTAAGTTTACATTTTTGGTCTAAAATGTAAACAGGATGGCCTATTTAAAACTCTTAATATACCCATAGCTCCAATTCCACGAATCTGGTGAAGCTAGAAATACCCAGCTCCACCAGATCTAGTGGAGCTGGAGCTGTACCAAACACACCCTAAGTACTAAAACCTTCAAGGTGACTACAGGTGATGATCATCAAATTGATTCCTTCTAGGTAAATTAAAGTTAAGACTTTTGTCGGCGTATTCCACCTGACAGGCCCGGGATCTACAGACCGGGTTTAGTTCGATAGGAGGGCGTTTTCGCGGCTAGCTAACCCTAGCAAGAGGGAACCCTAGAGACTCCCACACGGCGAGCTCCGGCGCCTATGAACTAGGAGAACACACAGATTTTTACCCAGGTTTAGGCCCCCTAGCACAGGGTAATAGCCTTACTTCCTGCTAGATTTCTTATGGGGTGTTTGAAGCTAGTACAGAGTTCTTTGGTTACAAGTTCTTCTGCTAGCTCTCTAATGTCTGTTCGACCGATCCCCCTTTCCCATGCACCAGAAGGCCCTTATATAGGCCAGGCTAACGGGAGTAGGTAAAAGAGGGGTCATCATGCTGATCCTTATACATTTATTGCTTCTTCTGTCTTGTCCGCTGTTCACCTCATTAAATGCCGACGATGGCTTTACTCGGTCCGCCGGATGGGACCCTTTGACGGGTAGGTGAGACCGAAGTGCATCTAGGCCCTTAATGATTTTGGTGATTAATGACAACAAGATTAAGTGACTAATGAGTGCTTTGAGTATGGTGAATGATAAATACGCCATGGAAAAGTCGCTTAAGAAAAGAGGTCCTCAATTCGAAGAAGAAAAGGCGTCGACCAAACTCAACGATCACAGTATGTACGCTTAATTTTATTTGAGTTTAAGGACTACCGTATTATAAAGAGGATAGGGCAAGAAATAGCTTTGGAATGATCTAAAGTGCTCAAAGATGAATCCTAGACTATATATGGGTCAATGTGTAAAGTCTTAGGGCATTATGTTCAAAAAGGTTCGGAGTATCCGAATAAATTTTCGAATGTCCGAACTGCCCCCCTGCTGCTCAGCAAAATTTAGTTCTGAATGTCCAAACTTGGTTCGAGTATCCGAGCTTGCCTTCTCGTTGGTCGAGTTCATTTTGGTTCGAATGTCCGAAGATAGGTTCGAGTATCCGAGTGGACCCTCTCGGTTAGGGTCAGTCTTTTTTTGGTTCGGACTATCCAAGTGCGCTTCGACCGTCCAACAATGCGCTCTGTTCCTAAGTTCTTTAGGTTCGGACTATCGAAGGGTAGTTCGGACTATCCGAACCTTGTGTTCAATAGCTGAATTAAATGTTTGGACTATCCAACATAGGTTCTGACTATCCAAAAATGTCGAAATAAGTGAAAACGGCTAGTTTTGGGGGCTTTAAATACCTCCCCAACTCCCACCTACCATTTATCCAAAGGCATTCAATACATCCCAACAGCTCTTTTACTCTCTAAAAGCTCTAGTGTTCTCCTCCTCAAATCCGTGATTCTTGAATCTTTGGAGGAGATTAAGTGAGAGATTGAAAGATCTAGTGATTGTGATTCATCTTGAGCACGTGGTTCATCCTCAAGAGGATTTCTCACGGATCTTTTTACTCTTGAGGTTGAGGACTCCTAGACGGCTAGGAGTTGCCGGTGAGCCCCAAGCTCGTGTGGGACGCCGGAAGTTTGTGAAGGTTGAATCCACCTCCGCAAGGGAAGGATTCAAAAGTTGACGGTGAGTGCTTCAGTGCAACACCTAGAGGACAAGGGTTGAAAGAGACCCGGTTTTGTGCACCAACGGAGACGAGGATCCACTCAAGGATCCGAACTTCGGGAAAAATCGGTTTGTCTCCGTGGTTCTTGATACTCTCACTTGCTCATATTGTGCTTAGTTAAATCTTTGGGGATTCTAGGGTTTAAGAGGTTGTTGGTGTAGATATTGGTAGGATTTCTCTACCTGCAAGTAATCTTAGTCAAAATACATCATTTGAACCTAGATCTTTACTCTAGATTTGCTAGATCTATTTTCTAGGGTTCTTGTGCTCGAACCGTTCGAATATCCGAATTAGGTTCGACTATCCGAACTATTCTGGACAGTCAAGATAATTTGAGTATCCCAAATTTAAATTTTCATTTGTGATTTAAGATTTGTAAACGCCTATTCACCCCCCCCTCTAGGCTATATATCGGTCCTTTCAATTGGTATCGAGCCAAATCTCCTTAGTTTGGCTTAACCGCTGGAGAATCATTATGTCGCAAACAGAGATAAGCATACCAAGCCCATGACCAAGATAAGGGCACGGGCTCCTAGTATTGGGGTTGCAATTCCATTTGATTATCGTTCCTCTGTGTCTCAAGCTCTTCCTCATATGTCTCCGCGTTCTCCTGGCCGAGCGCCTCATTTCGATGGCACTCACTACGCGGCATGGAAACATAAGATGAAGATGCACTTGAGATCGCTTCACCCTTCTATTTGGAAGATTGTGCAAACAGGTTTCAAGCCAAATGATCCCGAGAATCTTACTCCGAAGAAGATAAAGATCAACACTTCAATGATTTGGCACCAATGCCTTATTCAACGCCTCGAGTGATTCCGAAGTTCAACCGAGTCGACGGACTCGAGGAAGCAAATGCTATTTGGGATAGACTCCTAGTCACCATGAAGGAGTGTCAAGCGTCCGTGAATCTAAGATAGAGCTCATTATTGGTGAGCTAAGCTTGTTCACGCTTGAAGAAGGAGAATCCTACACCAAAATGTTTGACCGTCGATGGTGCTCAGAATCAAGCCAAAGGTCTTGGGTGCACCGATCTTTCGACAAGGCCGTGGTGAAGATTATATGGCGTGATCACTCCTACCAACCGCAACCTTGTTCGCTTGATACGAGACCGCCCAACTCGATACTTTGACACCTCACGATGTCATTGGCGGCTCATGATGGACGAGATGATGGTGAAGGAAGTCAAGTTGTTGAAGAACTCAAGTCGGGCAAAAGAAAGGCATTGCCCTCAAGGCAAGGTAGCACGCCAAGCGGAAGAGAACTCAAGTGAAGATGATGAGTCTAGTGGTCCGTTGACGAATGAGGATATGGCCCTATTTGTGCGAAGATTCAACAAGTTCTTCAAGAAGAAGAATTTTAAACAAGGAGGTCATTCAAAGAATTATGGAAGAAAATCAAAGGGAGACATTCCACAAGAAGATGTTATGAATGCGCGAACCGCCATTTCATTGCCGAGTGTCCGCATAAGGAAGGCAAAGATGAGAAGCCACACAAGAAAGACAAGTATCGGGCAAGGACAAGGAGAAGGAGAAGAGCAAGAAGTATAAAGGCAAGGGTCAGGTTTACATTGGAAAGGAGGAACTCCGACACCGACTCAACTCCGACCGACCGAAGTCAAATTCGACGAGGAAGGAGGAATTGCCTCCGCCGCCATCGCCATGCCTACCACCTCAACAACGCCGAAAAGCTCTTCGACAACTTGAGCGATGACGACGATAACGCTCCAATGTGCCTTATGGCAAAGGGACACAAGGTATCATCAAAAGACTCTACTACCTCCATTGCTAATGAATGTCTAGATGAGCACGATAGCGATAGTGATGATGATGACATTAACACCGTGCTTAAATCTGTGAAAAACATTGATATTCATAAGTTAAATTTGCTCTTAAAAGATATTGAAAAATTGGAGGAAGTTGTAGAACAAAAGGAAGCTATTCTTGAGGCTCAAGAGGATTTGCTCATCCTCAAAAAGAGAAAATCGTGAGCTAGAGAAGAGCTTATCTTTTGAAAAAGAGAAAACGAGGATTTGGTTAAGAATTCCAAGTTGACAAAATCCGAGGTGACTAGTCTCGAGATCACCAACGCTTCACTTGAAGAGGAACTTGCCAAGGCGAAGGACGCTTGCAAGGCTCTTGAGTTGAAGCTCGTTGATCTCAAGAATAGCCCTCCGATAACCTCGACTATTAACTCCAATTCTTTGTTACCTTCACGAGCAATGGATGCGCTTAGATGCTACAACATTAATCTTGATACTTATGCCACTAACCTTGAGACATTGCAAGTGTTAGCATTTGAAAATGAGAAGCTCAAGGATGCTCAAGATGGACTTCAAAAGTCCTACAAGGCAAGTAAGGGACTAGAGGAGTTTCTAGGTAAGCGACAAGGTAACGCTATGAAGCATGGGCTTGGATACACTCCGCCAAAAGGGAAAAAGAGCAATATTGTGGTTGCTCCTTTAAACAAGCCCATCCAATTTGTTAAGAGCAAGGAAAACGCTAAGTACAAAACTCACTCTACATTCTTTGCATCTTATGTACTCAAGAAAACTAACTTAGGTCGGGTAGTTGCTTGTCATATTGGGGGTAAGCCCAAAGGTAACTCTTGTATGCGATCTATTTGGGTCCCTAAATCACTTGTTACTAACGTGCGAGGACCTAAGCAAGTTTGGGTACCAAAGAGCAAAAACTAAATTTTATTTTGTAGGCCTACATCTCCGGTGGATCAAGTTGGATTTTGGATAGCGGATGTACGCATCATATGACCGGAGAAAGGGCGATGTTCGCACATTTGGAGGCAAATGGATCGAATAGTGAAAGCATCATTTTTGGTGATAATGGAAAAGGTGAAGTGGTAGGTTTAGGTAAAATCCTTATTACCAATGATTTTCATATAAATAATGTTTTGTTTGTTGAATCACTAAACTACAATTTGTTGTCCGCTATGCAATTATGTGAGGCGGCTACAATTGTGTATTTAGTGATAAGGGTGTGGATGTCATTAAGAGGATGATGGTTCAATAGTCGTTAAGGGTCGCTTAAAAGGAAATCTCTATCTCATCGACTTCAATACGGATAGAGTGAACCTTGAAACGTGCTTAATGGCTAAGTCTAGCATGGGTTGGCTATGGCATCACGGCTTGCCCATGTTGGTATGAGAAACCTTCATAAACTCATAAAGGGCAATCACATCCTTGGGCTAACTAATATTGTCTTTGAAAAGATAGAGTGTGTAGCGTGTCAAGCGGAAACAAGTTGGAGCTACTCATCCCGCCAAGAATGTGATGACCACCTCGAGACCCTTAGAGATGCTACACATGGACTTGTTCGCCCAATCGCCACATAAGCATTGGTGGAAACAAGTATGGTTTAGTTATTGTTGATGATTTTCTCGCTTACTTGGGTGTTTTTCTTGCATGACAAAAGTGAAGTCCAAGGAAGCTCAAGAAATTCATGAGAAGGGCTCAAAATGAGTTCAAATGAAGATCAAGAGAATTGGAGGACAACGGCACCGAATTCAAGAATACGGTGTTGAGGAGTATCTCAATGAAGAAGGCATCAACACGAAGTTCTCGGCTCCTTATTCTCCGCAATGTAATGGGGTGGCCGAGAGGAAGAATCGAACTCTCATCGAGATGGCGCGACGATGCTTGATTTAATACAAGGTCTCCGACATATTTCAGGCGGAGGGTCACAACACCGCGTGCCATAGCTCCAACCGCTATATCTTCACAAGTTGTTGAAAAAGACAACAGATGAGCTACTTAACGAAGAAACCAAATGTATCCTATTTCCGAGTCTTCGGAGCAAATGCTACATCCTCAACAAGAAAGCTAAGTCATCTAAATTTGCTCCTAAAGTAGATGAAGGATTTTACTTATTATGGATCAAATGCCTATGCATACGAAGTTTTCAACAACACCACCGTGTGGTTGAAATTTCGCCGATGTGACATTTGATGAAACTAACGGTTCTCAAGTAGAACAAGTTGATCGTCTTTGTGATTGACAGGAAGAACCCCGCGACGACGCAATCAAGAAATTGGCAATTGGAGAAGTTAGGCCACTTGAGGAAGATGTAATGCCAAGCGCTTCAACTCAAGAAGTTCATGACGCGACGATGGACGCCCGGATGATACTCGTCTTCAATGCGAGCTCAAAACGGCTCGAATGCCACTCAAGACGAGGAGGATCCAATCCAAAGAATCAACGCAACCGCATTCTCATCCAAGAGTCCATCGAGTGTACAAAGAGATCACCCTACGACAACATACCGGGAGACATTAACAAGGGAGTATCTACTAGATCTCGTGTCGCTAATTTTGTGAATTTTACTCCTTTGTGTCTTCTCTTGAACCGCTTAAGGTAGATGAAGCGCCCAAGATCCGGATTGGGTGATGGCCATGCAAGAGGAGTTGAATAACTTTGAACGGAACCAAGTCCGAAGCTTGTCGAAAGGCCCAAGCAAAATGTGATTGGAACCAAGTGGGTTTTTTGAACAAACAAGATGAGAACCGAATAGTGACGAGAAACAAAGCCGGTTAGTTGCTCAAGGCTTCACGCAAATCGAAGGTTTGGATTTCGATGAAACGTATGCTCCGTAGCTAGGCTTGAATCTATTAGAATATTACTTGCCTTTGCTACTCACCATGATTTTAAGTCAGATCAAATGGACGTGAAAAGCGCTTGAATGGACCACTCTCCGAGATGGTCTATGTTGAGCAACCACCCGCTCAAGACCCAAACTATCCTGACCACGCCTACTTCCTACACAAGGCTCTCTACGGACTTAAGCAAGCACCGAGAGCGTGGTTCGAAAGTGCCTTCGTGACTTTCTTCTCGGTCAAGGTTTTGTATTCTAAAGGCCAATTTAACTTTTTTTACTAAACATATTGATAATGATTTATTTGTATGTCAAATATATGTTGATGACATCATCTTCGGATCTACTAATGAACACTTGTGCAAAGAATTTAGCAGGATCATGACTAAGAGATTTGAGATGTCCATGATGGGCGAGTTGAAGTTCTTCCTTGGTTTTCAAGTCAAGCAACTCAAGGAAGGAACTTTCATATGCCAAACAAAATACATCAAGGACATGCTCAAGAAGTTCGGCATGGAGAACGCCAAGCCAATCAAGACGCCAATGCAAGCCAATCCAGCATCTAGACCTCGACAAAGAAGGTAAACCGGTCGTCTAAAAGGTATATCGCTCGATGATCGCTTCTACTTTATCTTTGTGCATCTAGGCCCGATATTATGCTTAGCGTGTGCATGTGTGCACGGTTTCAAGCCGCCCTAAAGAGTGTCACATGGTGGCCAGAAGAGAATCTTGAGATATCTAGTGCACACTCCTCATTTTGGGCTTTGGTATCCAAAAGGTTCATCTTTTGAGTTAGTTGGCTATTCCGATGCGGATTATGCCGATGTAAGGTGGATAGGAAAAGTACTTGGGACATGTCAATTCTTAGGTAGATCCCTTGTCTCTTGGTCCTCTAAGAAACAAAATTCCGTAGTCTCTATCCACAATGGCTTTAATATATAGTCACGGAGTTGTTGTGCCCAATTGCTTTGGATGAGACAAACTCTAAATGATTATGGCCTAACCTATAACCGTGTGCCATCTGTTAGTGACAATGAGAGTGCCATAAAGATTGCCAACAACCCAATCCAACACTCCGTAGATAAAGCATATTGATATCCGCCATCACTTCCTAAGAGACCACTCCACTAAAGGCGATATCGATATCCATCATGTAAGCTCAAATGACCAATTAGCCGATATATTTACCAAACCACTTGATGAGAAAAGATTTTGTGAGTTGAGAAGTGGGCTAAATATTCTAGATTCGCGCAATTTGGCTTGAAACATGCTCACGTTGAATGGTGATTGAAAAAAAAAATATCTTAGAAAACCTTATTCTCTTTATTTCTCTTATCTTATTGTGTTTATTGGTTTTTGATCTTCGGATCTTGTCAATCATCCTGTGGTCATGGTTTGAATTGTTGCATGGCTTGCTGATCACTTGATGACTTGACTCTTTAGGTCCTCTTATCTATTTCTCGCTCCGGAGTCATTCCTGCCTTTATTCTCATGCCATCCTGAGAAAACCGTTCGGACTGTCCGAAATTCCATTCGGACTATCCGAATAAAGTTGACTATCCGAACTTAAGTTCGGACTGTCCGAAGTGGGGCCTCGGGCTTTTTAAGCCGCCCGACCCTCTCTCTTCCTCTTTTCTTCCTCACATTCCACTTTTTCGGTTTCTCTCTCTCTACTCCGCCCTAGCTCTTGGATCTAGGGTTTTGGCCGAGATATTGCGATTTGAGGGCTCCAAGACCTTCCCAAGGGCAAGGGTTCTCCTCCATCATCATTGTGCTCGGATTTGCCTTAGAATCCCTTGCTTTCATCTCCAAAGGTTGGTTCTTCTTCTTCCAAATGCCGGTTATTCTCGCCTTTATCTTGTGAATTCTTGGACTCTAGATCGTTCTAGACCTTGCTAGGATGGTCCTCTCGTGATTAGCTCTTAGATTTTTGAATTATCGCCTAGATTGAGGAATTTAGGGTTTGGGATCCGTCACCTCGGAATGTCCGAAGTTTCCATTCGAATGTCCAAGATGTTCGGACTATCCGAACGGAAACTTCGGACTATCCGAAGAAACCTTCGGACTATCCAAGATAATTTCGACTATCCAAGAATGTGACTTCTTTTAACTCTCTATTGCTCATCTAGGTCACAATTAGAGTCTAATCTTGTTTCCACCCTTGAATACCTTTAGGATGGATCCTTCTCGTGGTGGCAACCTCATTCTAGCTAAGTCGACATCGGCGCGTGCTCGCTCAAGAAGGCGAGGCATGATCATCCCACGGTGGCTCCTCGGCGCCCCCGCCGATCCTCCTCAAGACTCCTCCAGAGTCTCCTTCCGCCACCACCGGAAGACGAAGCCAAGCCATTCGCAAAAGGAAGAAATCTAGTCATAAGGGTGCTACAAGTCATTGTGGTAGTGGACAAGGGATGAAGGTCAGGTGGCAAGTGGTGCAGAGGATCCTAGGGTCGCCATGCCTAGGTTGAGGGTCTGCGAAGAGTGCGACATGTCAGCAGGTCGAGAGCTGATTGGCCCTTTGGAGATTCACTCTGCTCGTCGTGCTATCTGGCGGGTGTCACTCCAAAGAAGAAGATCGACATCGTGGTTGGGCAAGGAAGAGGCAAAGAAGTCCGTCAAAGACAGAGCCGTGATCCGCCGATGTACTTGCAAGAGGATTACGTTGACAAGCGGTTTCGAATCACTTCCAACAGATTTCTATGACTCGGTGATTGCGGAGAAGAAGAATCCAAAGGGCATTAATGCAAGACATTGATCGGGATTACATGGCACAAAGACGAGGACACAAGATTCAATGAGGTAATTGTTGCCAGAGCGCCATAACCGAGAGAGATCATGTCCTTCGTGCAAATGGAACAATGAAGTTGTGGCACAATTCTATGCGACCTTGTATGTCGACTAAAGATGTCGAGAGTACCATGTGGTTCATGGTTGATGAGCTATACTATTCCGTGACCAAGGCTCGCTTTGTCGATCGCATTGGATTCAACACCGAGGGCCGAGAACTTGGATAAGCTTCATGTTGTCGACTCGCTAGCATCAATGATTTGACTCCTCTCAGATGACAGCTCTCGAACTTCAAGCCGGGCACCACAAAGGTTTGAAGCCCTTCTATGCCATTCTCAGATAAACCGCCGAGGAAGACCTTCAGGCCCAAGGAGGAGACGCCACCAACATCGGCTTACTCTAGGAACCCGCTTGAGGATTGGTGAGGGTTCTAGGCCATTTGATGTGTTTGATTTCATTTGGCAAGAGATTCGCCTCAACTCCCTTAGCCCGCGGCAAAGAAATTGTGGATTTGCGCCTTATGTGATGTGCATGGTGGAGAGCATCTCGTGTTTATGGTTTGCTAAGGATGTGGATCATGTGTCAGACGAGTTCGCTTTGATCAAGGCTCCACCTCCTCCGCTCAGCCAGCCTCCTCCTTCCGCGCCATCTACTGTGTCAAAGCATCAGCAATGAGACCCATCGCAGATGATCCTTCTTCCCAAGCTGCTCCATCAAGAACATGCTTCAGGCAATTTTCGCTTTGGGATCAAGAACAATGTAAAGATCAAGCAGATGAATGAGAAGATCACGACACTCGCCGCCACTCAATGTCATAAAAGGAAGCTAAATCTGTCTTGCTCTTCCGAGTCCGAGTCGAGTCCGATTCACCATAGCTGATTCGGCGACTTGGCAGCCTTCTTCGACCTTTTTCACACTTCGGCACCTCATCGGTGACGATGAGGGCGACTTTCGATAATGTGCTTGGCTCAAGACAACGATAAAGAAATGATTTACTTCATTTATGGCAATGAGGAGTGACCCTTTTTGGTGCCTTGATGCCAAAGGGGGAGTGAGGAGATTAGATTTGCTTTGCTTGGTTGGTTGCTTAGTTTGCTTCGTGTTTTTCTTCTTGTGTTTTTGGTCATTGCTTTAGTTGAACTATTGTTGCGATATCGGTTTATGCTTGTTGGATGCTTGATATTAATAGCTTAATTACATTTCTCTTTGGCAATGCATTTGTGTGATTGATATCATGTCATATTTATTTATGCAAATTATCTCATTATATATCCTGTTACATTCTCTCAAAACAGAAATTTAGGGGAGCTCGCAAAATTTCCCGTGAATATGTGCGCTTGACATTCCATTCAAATTAGTTCAATGCACACATTTAGGGGAGTCTGTATTTGGTTCTCCAAATACTCTCTCATTTCAATTTTATCTAAATCTAATCGTGTTGTCATCAATCCACCAAAAAGGGGAGATTGAAAGTGCATCTAGGCCCCTTAATGATTTTGGTGATTAATGACAACAAGATTAAGTGACTAATGAGTGCTTTGAGTATGGTGAATGATAAATACGCCATGGAAAAGTCGCTAAGAAAAGAGGTCCCTCAATTCGAAGAAGAAAAGGCGTCGACCAAACTCAACGATCGCAGTATGTACGCTTAATTTTATTTGAGTTTAAGGACTACCGTACTATAAAGAGGATAGGGCAAGAAATAGCTTTGGAATGATCTAAAGTGCTCAAAGATGAATCCTAGACTATATATGGGTCAATGTGTAAAGTCTTAGGGCATTATGTTCAAAAAGGTTCTGAGTATCCAATAAATTTTCTAATGTCCGAATCGCCCCCTGCTGCTCAGTAAAATTTAGTTCTAATGTCCGAAACTTGGTTCGGAGTATCCGAGCTTGCCTTCTCTGCTGGTCGAAGTTCATTTTGGTTCGGAATGTCCGAAGATAGGTTCGAGTATCCGAGTGGACCTCTCGTTAGGGTGTCTTTTTTTGGTTCTGACTATCCGAAGTGCGCTTCGACCGTCCAACAATGCGCTCAAGGTTCTAAGTTCTTTAGGGTTCGGACTATCCGAAGGGTAGTTCGGACTATCCGAACCTTGTGTTCAATAGCCTGAATTAAATGTTTTGACTATCCAACATAGGTTCTGACTATCCAAAAATGTCGAAATAAGTGAAAACTGCTAGTTTTGGGGGCTTTAAATACCTCCCCAACTCCCACCTACCATTTATCCAAGGCATTCAATACATCCCAACAACTCTTTTACTCTCTAAAAGCTCTAGTGTTCTCCTCCTCAAATCCGTGATTCTTGAATCTTTGGAGGAGATTAAGAGAGATTGAAAGATCTAGTGATTGTGATTCATCTTGAGCACGTGGTTCATCCTCAAGAGGATTTCTTGCCTGATCTTTTTACTCTTGAGGTTGAGGACTCCTAGACGGCTAGGAGTTGCTTGGTGAGCCCCAAGCTCGTGGGACGCCACGAAGTTTGTGAAGGTTGAATCCACCTCGCAAGGGAAGGATTCAAAAGTTGACGGTGAGTGCTTTGCAACACCTAGAGGACAAGGGTTGAAAGAGACCCCTTTGTGCGCACCAACGGAGACGATCCTCAAGGATCCAAACTTCGAAAATCGGTTTGTCTCCGTGGTTCTTGATACTCTCACTTGCTCATATTGTGCTTAGTTAAATCTTTGGGGATTCTAGGTTTAAGAGGTTGTTGGTGTAGATATTGGTAGGATTTTCTACCGCAAGTAATCTTAGTCAAAATACATCATTTGAACCTAGATCTTTACTCTAGATTTGCTAGATCTATTTTCTAGGTTCTTGTGCTCGAACCGTTCGAATATCCAAATTAGGTTCGACTATCCAACTATTCTGACAAATCAAGATAATTTCTGAGTATCCAAGTTTAAATTTCCGCCGTGATTTAAGATTTGTAACGCCTATTCACCCCCCTCTAGGCTACATATCGGTCCTTTCAGACGACGCACGAGGAATGGGCTTGTAGCGTAAACCCTTGTAGCTGATAAGCTCGACAAAGCAGTTCGCTGGCCCGACATGGTACGGTAGGAGGAGACTTAGAGGTGAAGCCACCGAGCCCCACCTTTTTGCCTTGCGGCGGGCAAGTGGCGTCTCGCCACCGCCGCCAAAGCCGCCACGCGGATCGGTCGCCGGGCGAAAGCAGTATGCCTCGCCACCCGCCGCCGGGCGCTACGTGGATCGACGCCGGGCGAGTAGGGCGCTCGCCACCGCCGCCGGCGCTACGTGGACCCAAGACTGCCGG
>JAYEVE010001207.1:0-67776 GCA_036346375.1 Guadua angustifolia
CCTCAACACATGGATCGTTGGGAAGTTATATTGGAAGAACAATCTTGTTCCACATGCAAGGTCTTTTATTTATTTATTTATTTATTTATTTATTTATGTTTTTTTACGTCAACGCTAACAAACTGAACATGCCAAAAACTATTTGAGAGAAAACGAAATTATATTAAATCAGGGCATCCGAATCGTCAGCAGCCCAATGCAAAACAAACCTCGGGAAGTTCTCCATACCAAATTTTTTTGATATAGTAATTAAAGTCCAAACTGCGTTGCCCCTAAGACCATCTCCAACCGTTTCCCAGCATTTCATTCCCTTCCCCACCCCTGAAGGGAATCCCTTCCCAGATTTCATTCCCTTCACAGAAAAACACTCCAACAGCATTTCCTTCCCCATTCCCTTCCCACATTAAAAATACTTATTTTATCATCCCCTTCCAACTACCAACTACCAATTTGTAACTACCATCAAACTCACCTTGCGCTCGATCGTTCGGACCCGTCGAGAGATCGTGAGCACGACAGACGTGAACAGCTATTTACTTACTGGAGCAACGATCGACAAGACAATAATTGAAAGGAAATTCACAAAATGCATGCTAATAAAACAGATTCTCGACCGCGAGTAGTCACTTGCCTTTGTTAAAATGTAATATCTGAGAAGATTGTTGTGACCTTAATCAACATCTGAAAGCTACTATATGGTCAAGATGACTACGCACATTCTATCGAAAAGTAGTAGTAAACTTTGTGAATTGGTTTTGAGTCTTTGTTGTCTTGGACTTCCAATCTTGAAAAGGATTACACATGTCGAAAAAAGAAAATAAGAATAATGAAGAAGGCATGGATTAGAGTTTAAGCGACTTTTTACTAGCCTGAAGATCAGCATTTAGAAGTTTCCCACAATCAGGCTCAACTTCAAATAGTCCTGCTCGGTTATCATCATGGAAGAAACTTGGCTTTGAACTGAGAAATTCAAAGAGGGCATGCTAAGTTGAGGAAGCAGATACTTTCACAAACCAAAGATGAACAACAAAAGAAAATGAAGACAACAACCTGCCTGTTATGACAACGTCAAAATAATCAAGCCAATTGTGGTTGTGACCGGAGCCTACATCCGAGATATATGGCCCACATAGGTAGTTCATGACAACATCAGTGTAGTCCCACAAACTGTATAAACAAGAGTATGTGTAGATAGTAAGAGATAGTAACTAAAAGCTAGAAAATGTGGAATGCAGCAAGATGAAAAATAACTTAATTAGTCACTTTGATTTAAACTGCTAGCCGATTTAGGAGAAGCAAACCATAAAATTAAGCAACACCATTATTTGAAGTTATGTCAAAGACGTATATGTCAATACTGAAAAGATTCAAGGAACCACATACCTTTATCTCAACAAGAATGAAAAGATTCAAGGAACCACATACCTATTTGTTACCAACAATGTTGAGCGTCCAGATTGTTTAGGCTGGGTAAGGAACCATCGAACATCCTATGGCAGCTAGCATTCAGTGCACAAGTGTGTATTGAATAACTTATCTTGAAACAATTTAATTACCGACTTGTGGGTCTCAATTTTAACTGCAGCCAACTGGCCGAAATACCTATTTGATTTGAAACAACAGGTCATATTTACTGCTGCCATATTAGTTTCACTGGCGAGATGTATCTTCTCAGCAGTTTAAGATTCTCACCAAAGCAAAAATTGAATCGATATTTGTAATAATTTCCATGCTACCTAGCTTCATATGTTCTCAGACTATACTCCCATACACCAATGTTTCCATAAAGATCAAACACAAGAGAGTACTCAACAATTACCTTCCATAGCATGGTAATTAACTACAGCATGACCAACTGTAATTGAAAGTTTGTAAATCAACCATTACAACAACAGAAATATAGCACAAGCAGTCCCAATAAACTCCTTGCCCAGCAGAGAGCAACTGAGTTATCATCCAACAAATAAACACAGTAATAATGCTGTAATGGAAAAAGACAGCAATAATCTTCAGGGAGGAAATAGCTGGCAAGGTGCACGATAAGCGAATAGTCCACATAACAGGGTCCACGATAAGCAAATAGTCTAGATAACAAGGTCCACAATAAGCAAACAGTCCATACTACTAGTTCAAGCATAAGCAAGAACACAACGTAACAACGACAAGTGAAATATCAAAGCACACGCGATCCCGCCATGGTCAGTAGTCCCACGTACACATCATCCCGATGAGGGCCTAGACGTGTATCTCTCCAATATTTCGTCCTGTCGCTTCTCGTAGAAGGCACGCAGCTTACCGGTGAAGGAGGTGAGATCGATTTTCATAATCCTCTCATCCTCCGCCTCCCTCATCATAGACAATTGTTGACGCTTTAGGTCAACCATAGCATCCTTCGTCTCGTTCAGCTTGTCGAATTGCTCCTTGTATGCCCCAACAGAGGAGTTGGCAATGGACGCACTTGACCCGGCGTGAGTCTTTCTGGCCGCCTTTGCAGCCTCCCGGCCAGGGGGTCTTGTCGCCTCATCAGATGAACCATGGGAGGCGAGGTCCACGCTAATGTTTTTGGCTGCCTCGCCCGCTCCTTTGCTTCTTGTTGCCCATGTCGTAGCCCACTTTGGGTGATCCGCTAGCATCACCCAACAAAGGTGGAAGGCGGCGGCCTTGCCCTCAATGTCCTGGTACATCCTCGCAAACATGCGCCATCCGTCAATGCAAAGAACGTAGCAAACAAAGAATATCTTTATAAAAAGAAAAGGGCGAGCAAGTAGAAATTATCGACGGTCAATGATGCATACTGTCACGTTCAAGGCTACCACTCGATTTAAACCGATCACCGAGTCAAAACCCAACAAATTTGCTAACACACTCATTGATCAATGCCCGGTGGTTAACCATTCCCTTGATGGACCTTTCCGTCTTGTTATCTTTCTTATTACTATTGAAATACTCCGCAATTCTAGTCCAAGAGCTATCGGATGATTGGTCCTTCCCAACAATGGGATCTTGGCTAACATTCACCAAGTGACACAAGTACCTCATCCTCCTCTGCTGATCCATTTGGTCCTCTCGGTCTTCGTGTATGGTTTCTTTCCTTGTTCCTTCTTGCCGATCGGTTGGGGTTGTCGCTAGGCACGTTAATACTCCTCAGGATTAAAGTGGGTGGACGCGAGTATTATCATCCCTATTGTCTCCCAAAGGCAGGTTGAGGTGACATAGACCATGACATCTCGACCGGACTCGTGCGAGGAAGTTATCGTAGAATGGGTCCATTTCCTCCTCCCCGATGAGGTCTAAAGACCGAAAAAGTTATTTACCAATCCGGTTGTGTTATAAAGAATCATATGACAATCACTTATATTAATGTGTGCTAGTAGCAGGCAATGCATCTCAGCGAACTTCGCACACAATCCTGTTATGTCTATAAATAGGAAATAATCCACATAAGAGCAATGATTGAACATAATGGGATTGAAATATCATAAAGCACCTACGAAAGTTCACATATAACACGAGTAGTTCGCATATAAGCAACAACACAATAATATTACACAGCTCTCACTGAGCACATGTCTAGATAAGCTTAACATTACGAAACCTTGACAAGTTCATAGTCAAGCAGGGGATGACATTACAGTACAAAAGACATAACCACCGTCTCAACAATCAGAGATACGTAAGGTGCCAGGAACGATCGGACTCCACGGATGACATGCTATTTGGAGAGTAGTCGGAGCTATCGTCAACAGCATGTACGATGTCATCTGGCTGAACATCGTCGGCACCTCCATTTTCATCGTTCTCACTGCTAGGAGGTGCATTCCCAAAATCGGCCGTGTCCAAGGACATCTGTATTAGGCTCTCAGCTATGGCCTCGACCTGGAGCAGAGCCATGTTGATGTCATTGGCCGCACTACCGTCACTGGGATTGAAGTTCTCTGCAACGACCTTCTTCAGCTCGTCAGCCTTGTCCTCAAGCATGGCACGGAGCTTCGAGATGACGTCGCGGAGCTTGTGCGCGTCCATCTAAAATACGACAATACCAATTGGAGCTCCCTAGTACTACTTCCACATTACACAGAACAATGAAAACCACCCATCAAATGCCCTAATCACATTATCGGATCAGCAAAAGAAATGAACTTAACATGCATGAAAACACAGACATGTACCATAGCACTACATACAGATTTTTCCAATCATACAAACAAACATTACGGTGCAAAACTGTCAAATTGCCGCAGGTAAACTAGTTTCACGCATTTACTAAAAATTCGAGACATTGCGCATGCATGGTAAACTAGCAATTTTATCAAAGATACATGTAACAATAACGATTTTTCAAAGATACACATTTACCAAAGATACATGTAACAAGAAAGATTTTGCAGCATAAAGATCTACCAGCATACATGTTCACAACTAAAGGTAAAATAACCTCGGCTGTTCCCTTTTCTCCCCAAAAAAGCAGTAAGTGTTGCTTCATGAATGAGACATGGAGCCATCACAATGCAGACACTAAAAGCATTACGAAATCATGCAGAGTAGCCATGTGGACCAAAACTTGGAGATATGGTTCCTAAATTGTGACTACTGACTAACACCACATTTTAACCCCAGTAGGTAGCCATTTGTTGCAAAGACGAAGCATCAAAGGTCTGCTCGACGAGAACTTCCCAAGAAGGTAGCGAAATTATCAAGATCCATGCAAGTTCGACATCTGGATCATAGATCTAAAGAATACAGATGCACCACATTGATTTGGTTTTTCTTGAGCGAGCAAAAAAAGAGGAACGCGGTTGTTCCTGTAATTGCAAGATGCGGACTATGTATGGAGGTTTTCTTCACCCAAATCGGAACCAACAAATCGAAACCCTAAATCGAGTTTTTCTGCCCCCAAACGAAGAAACCAGGCGGTCTCCGAATTCGATTCCGAGCTATATATCAGGTTTTCGTCCCCCAAATCGGAACCCTAAATCCACTGCCCAGATCCCTCAAAGCGAACCACGAAATCACAGCAGGGTGCACCGGGAGTACCTTGAGATGTCGATGCCGCTCGCGTCGTCTTCGGCGCCGGCCGCTGGAGCACAACGTACGGGTCGCCGGAGCTGTCGGCTGGAAACTTCCCCACCCGCACCGACGCTCTCCGGATCCGAGCCGACGCGCGAAGACGAGGCCGTTGCTCCACCAAAGTCCGCGAGACGCCCAAGGGAATGGCGAGAGGCAGGGGCCGTGGGAATCTCTCTCTTTTCTCTTGTCGCCCGCCGAAGGGAGACCGTTGGGCGCTTCTCGCCTCCGCTTCTCGCCCTCTTTCCCATCGCGAACGGAAGGGAGTCGACGGGCGCCCTTGCGATGGTCTAAGACCATCTCCAACCGCTTTCAAAGATTTCATTCCTTCCCCACCCCTGAAGGAATCCTTCCAATTTCATTCCCTTCACGAAAAACACTCCAACAAACATTCCTTCCCCATTCCTTCCCACATTAAAAATACTTATTTTATCATCCCCTTCCAACTACCAACTACCAATTTGTAACTACCATCAAACTCACCTTGCGCTCGATCGTTCGGATCCGTCGAGAGATCGTGAGCACGAAGACATGAACGACTATTTACTTCTTTCGAGCAACGATCGGCAATTACAATAATTGAAAGGAAATTCACAAAATGCATGCTAATAAAACAGATTCGACCGGCCGGTAGTCACTTGCCTTTGTTAAAATGTAATAATACGAAGATTGTTGTGACCTTAATCAACATCCGAAAGCTACTATATGGTCAAGATGACTACGCACATTCTATCAGAAAAGTAGCTGGTAAACTTTGTGAATTGGTTTTGAGTGCTGTTGTCTTGGACTTCCAATCTTCAGAAAGGATTACACATGTCAGAAAAAAGAAAATAAGAATAATGAAGAAGGCATGGATTAGAGTTTAAAGCGACTTTTTACTAGCTCAAGATCAAGATTTAGAAGTTTCCACAATCAGGCTCAACTTCAAATAGTCCCGCTCGGTTATCATCATGGAAGAAACTTGGCTTTGAACCGAGAAATTCAAAGAGGGCATGCTAAGTTGAGGAAGCAGATACTTTCACAAACCAAAGATGAACAACAAAAGAAAATGAAGACAACAACCTGCCTGTTATGACAACGTCAAAATAATCAAGCCAATTGTGGTTGTGACCGGAGCCTACATCCGAGATATATGGCCCACATAGGTAGTTCATGACAACATCAGTGTAGTCCCACAAACTGTATAAACAAGAGTATGTGTAGATAGTAAGAGATAGTAACTAAAAGCTAGAAAATGTGGAATGCAGCAAGATGAAAAATAACTTAATTAGTCACTTTGACGAAACTGCTTCGATTTAGGAGAAGCAAACCATAAAATTAAGCAACACCATTATTTGAAGTTATGTCAGCACAGAAGTATGTCAATACTGAAAAGATTCAAGGAACCACATACCTTTATCTCAACAAGAATGAAAAGATTCAAGGAACCACATACCTATTTGTTACCAACAATGTTGAGCGCCCAGTTGTTTAAATTTGGGTAAGGAACCATCGAACATCCTATGGCGGCTAGCATTCAGTGCACAAGTGTGTATTGAATAACTTATCTTGAAACAATTTAATTACCGACTTGTGGGTCTCAATTTTAACTGCAGCCAACTGGCCGAAATACCTATTTGATTTGAAACAACAGTCATATTTCTTCGCTGCCATATTAGTTTCTGGCAACCGAGATGTATCTTTCGAGCAGCTTTTAAGATTCTCACCGAAAGCAAAAATTGAATCTGATATTTGTAATAATTTCCATGCTACCTAGCTTCATATGTTCTGTACTATACTCCCATACACCAATGTTTCCATAAAGATCAAACACAAGAGAGTACTCAACAATTACCTTCCATAGCATGGTAATTAACTACAAGATGACCAAGCTGTAATTGAAAGTTTGTAAATCAACCATTACAACAATGTAAATATAGCACAAGCGGTCCCAATAAACTCCTTGCCCAGCAGAGAGCAAGCGAGTTATCATCCAACAAATAAACACAGTAATAATCTCAGTAATGGAAAAAGACAAAGAATAATCTTGAGGAGGAAATAGGCGGCAAGGTGCACGATAAGCGAATAGTCCACATAACAGGTCCACGATAAGCAAATAGTCCGGATAACAAGGTCCACAATAAGCAAAGCAGTCCATACTACTAGTTCAAGCATAAGCAAGAACACAACGTAACAACGACAAGTGAAATATCAAAGCACGTGCGATCCCGCCATGGCCGTAGTCCCACGTACACATCATCCCGATGAGGGCCTAGACGTGTATCTCTCAATATTTAGTCCCTGTAAGCTTCTCGTAGAAGGCACGCACTTACCGGTGAAGGAGGTGAGATCGATTTTCATAATCCTCTCATCCTCCGCCTCCTCATCATAGACAATTGTTGGCGCTTTAGGTCAACCATAGCATCCTTCGTCTCGTTCACATTTTGTCGAATTGCTCCTTGTATGCCCCAACAGAGGAGTTGGCAATGGGCGACTTGACCCGGCGTGAGTCTTCTCGGCGCCTTTGCGACCTCCCGGCCGGGGTCTTGCCGCCTCATCGATGAACCATGGGAGGCGAGGTCCACGCTAATGTTTTTGGTGCCTCTCGCTCCGTCCTTTGCTTCTTGTTGCCCATGTGCGTAGCCCACTTTGGGTGATCCGCTAGCATCACCCAAGTGGTGGAAGGAAGGCTTTGCCCTCAATGTCTGGTACATCCTCGCAAAGATGCGCCATCATCAATGCAAAGAACGTAGTAAACAAACAATATCTTTATAAAAGAAAAGGGCGAGCAAGTAGAAATTATCGACGGTCAATGATGCATACCTGTCACGTTCGATGCTACCACTCGATTTAAACCGTCGACCGAGTCAAAACCCAACAAATTTGCTAACACACTCATTGATCAATGCCCGGTGGTTAACCATTCCCTTGATGGACCTTTCCGCGTCTGTTATCTTTCTTATTACAATTGAAATACTCGCAATTCTAGTCCAAGAGCTATCGATGATTGGTCCTTCCCAACAATGGGATCTTGGCTAACATTCAAATGGTCGACACAAATACCTCATCCTCCTCTGCAAATCCATTTGGTCCTCTCGGTCTTCGTGTATGGTTTCTTTCCTTGTTCCTTCTTGCCGATCGGTTGGGGCGGTATTTGTCGCTAAATGCGTTAATACTCCACAGGATTAAAGTGGGTGGACGCGAGTATTATCATCCCTATTGTCTCCCAAAGGCAAAGTTGAGGTGACATAGACCATGACATCCGACCGGACTCGGCGTGCAGGAAGTTATCGTAGAATGGGTCCATTTCCTCCTCCCGATGAGGTACAAGACCAAAAAGTTATTTACCAATCCGGTTGTGTTATAAAGAATCATATGACAATCACTTATATTAATGTGTGCTAGTAGCAGGCAATGCATCTCAGCGAACTTCGCACACAATCCTGTTATGTCTATAAATAGGAAATAATCCACATAAGAGCAATGATTGAACATAATGGGATTGAAATATCATAAAGCACCCTCTGAAAGTTCACATATAACACGAGTAGTTCGCATATAAGCAACAACACAATAATATTACACAGCTCTCACTGAGCACATGTCTAGATAAGCTTAACATTACGAAACCTTGACAAGTTCATAGTCCGACAGGGATGACATTACAGTACAAAAGACATAACCACCGTCTCAACAATCAGAGATACGTAAGGTGCCAGGAACGATCGGACTCCACGGATGACATGCTATTTGGAGAGTAGTCGGAGCTATCGTCAACAGCATGTACGATGTCATCTGGCTGAACATCGTCGGCACCTCCATTTTCATCGTTCTCACTGCTAGGAGGTGCATTCCCAAAATCGGCCGTGTCCAGGACATTCGTATTAGGCTCGGCTATGGCCTCGACTCGAGCAGAGCCATGTTGATGTCATTGGTGCACTAAATCACTTGGGATTGAAGTTCTCTGCAGCGACCTTCTTCACTCGTCACTTTGTCCTCAAGCATGGCACGGAGCTTGAGATGACGTCATGAGCTTGTGCGCGTCCATCTAAAATACGACAATACCAATTGGAGCTCCCTAGTACTACTTCCACATTACACAGAACAATGAAAACCACCCAACAAATGCCCTAATCACATTATCGGATCAGCAAAAGAAATGAACTTAACATGCATGAAAACACAGACATGTACCATAGCACTACATACAGATTTTTCCAATCATACAAACAAACATTACGGTGCAAAACTGTCAAATTGCCGCAGGTAAACTAGTTTCACGCATTTACTAAAAATTCAGACATTGCCGCATGCATGGTAAACTAGCAATTTTATCAGCATACATGTAACAATAATGATTTTTCAGCATACACATTTACCAGCATACATGTAACAAGAAAGATTTTGCAACATAAAGATCTACCAGCATACATGTTCACAAATAAAGGTAAAATAACCTCGGCTGTTCCCTTTTCTCCCCAAAAAAGCAGTAAGTGTTGCTTCATGAATGAGACATGGAGCCATCACAATGCAGACACTAAAAGCATTACGAAATCATGCAGAGTAGCCATGTGGACCAAAACTTGGAGATATGGTTCCTAAATTGTGACTACTGACTAACACCACATTTTAACCCCAGTAGGTAGCCATTTGTTGCAAAGACGAAGCATCAAAGGTCTGCTCGACCTGAGAACTTCCCAAGAAGGTAGCGAAATTATCAGCATCCATGCAAGTTCAGACATACAGATCATAGATCTAAAGAATACAGATGCACCACATTCGACCGGTTTTTCTTGAACGAGCAAAAAGAGGAACGCGTTGCTCTGTAATTGCAAGATGCGGACTATGTATGGAGGTTTTCTTCACCCAAATCGAACCAACAAATCGAAACCCTAAATCGAAGTTTTTCGCTTCAAATGAAGAAACCAGCGGTCTCCGAATTCGATTCGAGCTATATATCGGGTTTCGTCCCCAAATCGAACCCTAAATCCATCGCCCAAATCCTCAAAGCGAACCACGAAATCACAAAGCAGGTGCATGGGAGTACCTTGAGATGTCGATGCCGCTCGCTGCCGTCTTCGCGCCGCCATTGAGCACAACGTATGGGTCGCCCGGAGCTGCTTACCGAAACTTCCACCCGCACCGACGCTCTCCGGATCCGAGCCGACGCTACAAGACGAGGCCGTTGTTCCACCAAAGTCGCGAGACGCCTAAGGAATGGCGAGAGGAACCGGGGCCGTGGGAATCTCTCTTTTTCTCTTGTGTCGCCTGCCGAAGGGAGACCGTTGGAGCGCTTCTCGCCTCCGCTTCTCACCCTCTTTCCCATCGCGAACGGGAAGGGAGTCGGGACGGGGCGCCCTTGCAGATGGTCTAAGGACCGAAACATTTTGAGTGATTCTCATCGCCTCAGAGCGGAAGCCAGGGGCCTAGAAACAAGGTTGTGCATGAATCTGAATTGGATCGGATGTTCTTGGTCAGATCGTGAATAGTAGAATCAATGTAGAATAATCTACAATCCTATCCGACTCTACCGAAAAAAAGTATTCGACACTCCTGCATTTGTAAAATTATACTATTAGTACTTTTGTTTGCAAAAATGTTGCGCACAGGAAATATGTTTTGTATTTAAGCAAATTATAATAGATATCAAGAGATAAAAAAGTAAAATTTTGCAAATAAAAGGCATATATAGGTTATTATTTATAATAAATCACCATAATCATGTAGGATCATACGAAAATTTTGATGAAGATCCTATCACTTTCTTGATAGAATTGTAATAACATTAAGATTCTCCGAAATCAAGACTCTACCTAGAATCGAATCGTTCTAGTCACAACCTGAATCATACGATCTTGTAACTAGAATAGAAATTTCTGAGAACTTTGCTCGGAAGAGCAGCCCAGTATATTCCCCATAGACAGACAGAACACGCATGGGCCAGCACTAGCAACAATGCACCATAACCCAACACTAGCACTTGCAACACGCATGGGCCACGAACCGCGCGCTGCCGTAGCCCCATATCGCCGCCGCCAACTCGCCTCGGCTCACTGACTACTTGCTGTCTCTTGTAAAAAAAAGTTATAGTCGTTTTTCAGTCTAAAAAATAAAAAATAGTTTAAAAAAAAGCTACAGCTCCTTTAAACAAACCTTTAATATATATGTGTTCCGTGCAAAAATATGTCCGTGTTTTTAAGACTGTAGAGCCTTTACAAAATTTCTAACATGCAGTGAGCACACTTAATTAGGTATGTGCACATACTTGTACCTAAAAATTAAAAGCCCTTAATTGACGGGTGCAGTGTAGCTGCAAATGGTAAAAGCATGCAACATGGCCGCCGGCCGACCATCGCATGAGTTCTTAGCATTTTTGTTTGGAGAATGTGGGCCCCACCCTGTATATTCGCAACCATGTAGTGCGTATACGTGGAGAGTAACAATTCAGTAAACTGCAGGTTTTATACGTAAGAGACATAATATTATATATGTACGTTCTCGAAATTAAAGGCAGATTTTTTTTGTTGGAAATGATTTAAGAGAATCTATAAGTCTTCTAATATGACGTCTTACGGTAGGACTGATCTTAAATCTTCAATATGGTGCTTTGCCTTGCGCTAAAAAAAAAAAAAGAAGTTTTATGGACGCTACACCTAGGGGTGGAAAACGAGCCAATTTAACTTTTTTCTGAGCTTTCTTCGACACCAATTTATTCTTATTTATTATAGTCTCCTGTATTGTTTGAGACCCAACTTCGAACCGAGCCTAACGAGCCGAGCCGAAGTTGACCATTGTTCCAAATCAACTAATTTTTATTTTAAAAGAAAAATAAATATAATCGGAACAATTTTAAAACGAGCCACCGAGCCAGCTCAACGAGCTTTTTTTCCAGCCCTAGCTACACCTCTCCTCTCGCTTGTTCTACTTCACTTCCAAAGGTTACCTACAGAGAAAAATAACATAAAAACATGCATTTTACTCTATGTTTATATATGCATCAAAGAATTAGGAAAATGTTAGAACCGTAAGGTTCACAACGTTTGAAAATACCATCAGGTGTGACAATGGCAAGCCCAGATGTGAATCGAACATGGGCTGTTTGTCATGCTTCAATAATTTGTGACTTTTTGCTGTGTCACCAGTTGTCCAATAAAATAACATCAAATCCCCTCCGTAATTTACATCCTACAATGATTTGAAGTAACAAGATGCAAAATGTCAACACAAAATTATGGCTTATATAACATAAGATGCCTCGCAAAAAAAAACATATGTTACTTCCACCGTTTAATAACATAAGATGCCTCGCAAAAAAAACACACACACAAACAACACAAGGTGCATTTGCATTGCATTTTGTTTCAAATGTAAAGTCCCTACGAGAATAACCATGGGTACGAGCATTCATTCCATATACTGAATGAAAACCCCGTATGTTGCTGCGAGATGTATTCAAGCTAAACGACCAACGTCGGTAGTTGTTTCTCTGGACAAGCAAATTTCTGCGTCATGTTTCTTCCATCTAGCAGCAAGGTGCGTTGTATCAAATATTGTATAAAATGTCTTACCAAAATTTTTCGTCTGTCCAGATGTAAAAAATGAAAGTATCTACAAATCTGCCGCGGACAACCCACATATTAGTGGACCACGAAAGCTTGGAAAGCATTCCCCTTCAGAGAGAAAAACAAAGAACAAGCCGGAAGTTGAGTTTATAAAGCTCCCGTACAACTATGGCCCGATTGGTGAGGGTGGCGACCAAAAGATCTCGAAGTTCCCGTACAACTACGGTCCGGTTGGTGAGGCAGGAGATCAAAAGATCCCGAAGTTCCCGTACAACTATGCCCCGGTTGGTGATCTTGGTGGCCAAAAGATCCCAAGTTCCCTACAACTATGGCCGGTTGGTGAGGGAGGCGACCAAAAGATCACGGTTCCCGTGACAACCACGGCCTGGTTGGTGAGGCAGAGATCAAAAGATCCCAAGTTCCCGTACAACTATCGCCCGGTTGGTGATCTTTGGTGGCCAAAAGATCCTGAAGTTCCCTATAACTACGGCCCCGGTTGGGGAGGCGACCAAAAGATCACGAAGTTCCCATACAACTACGGCCGGTTGGTGAGGAGGCGACCAAAAGATCACGGTTCCTGTACAACCACGACCCGGTTGGTGAGGCGGAAGATCAAAAATCCCGGTTCCGTACAACTATCGTTGGTTGGTGATCTTTGGTGGCCAAAGATCCCGGTTCCCTACAACTACGCCGGTTGGCAGGAGGAGGTGACCAAAAGATCCCAAGTTCCGCACAACTACGGCCCGATTGGTGAGGAGGCGACCAAAAGATCACGGTTCCCTGTACAACTACGCCCGGTTGGTGGCAGGAGATCAAAAGATCCCGGTTCCGTGACAACTATGCGCCGATTGGTGATCTTGGTGGCCAAAGATCTCAAGTTCCCCTACAACTATGGCCCGGTTGGTGAGGAAGGTGACCAAAAGATCCCGAAGTTCCCGTACAACTACAGCCCGGTTGGTGAGGGAGGTGACCAAAAGATCCCAAAGTTCCCGTACAACTACGGGCCAGTTGGTGAGGCAGGTGACCAAAAGTCCCTGAAGTTCCCATACAACTATGGCTCTGTTGGTGAGGCAGGTGACCAAAAGACTCCGAAGTTCCCATACAACTATAGGACAATTGGTGACTGAAGTTCCCATACAACTATGGCCCGGTTGGTGAGGCAGGTCACCAAAGACTAAGTCCCCTGCACAACTACGGCTTAGTTGGTGAGGCAGGTGAGCAAAAGATCCCGAAGTTCCCGTATCACCACGGCCTAGTTGGTGAGGCAAGTGACCAAAAGATCCCGAAGTTCCCGTACAGCTACAACGTGCGGACAAATTTTGGTAAGCCTCTCGTTAATCATGTTCTTGTTGTACTACGGTCCTTTCATCTAGGTTCTTATCCGCATGTAATTAATATAAGTTGATAAATGCAATTTATGAGCTACGCATAGGCTGTAGGCCCCAAGCGTCATTAAAGAAATTGCATTTGTTAATTCTATCTAGTCTAGAATTAAAATATCTTGTACTATTGTAATGTCTCTTCTACTTCATTATATGTTGATTATAAGGCTGCGTATTTCATGTTTCGGTTATGTCAATCATGTGTCTCAAAAAACGTATACTGATGACGCTACTTAAATATCATTTGAACAGTCAAAGTTTGGTGACTTTGTCCGTAGTCGTTTACTCGTTTATTATGATATATGCATGGACACCTCAATTTTATAAGGAGTGCTGCACATACGGATGTACATAGATAATGAGTACTAATTGTCACAAACTGCAGTAATTCCAACCCACAAGTTCGATTGTGAACAATATTGTGAGTTAACTTGAAACTGTATCTTGCTCATTTAGGAGAGAGGCATGCTCATGTTCACGGCAATGGCCATGGCCATGGTAATGACGACGCGGCGGACATCTTCTTCTCGGAGGACATCCTGACACAAGGTTCCTTGGTCACTCCCCACATCCAGCCGACCACCTCACGTCCAGTGCTCCTACACCGCGACGTCGCAGATTCCATCCCATTCTCCACAAAGAGCTTCGCCGATGTCGTCGCGATGTTCGCGCCAGCGTCCTCGCCATGGCGAACGACATGCGGTTGACGTTGGACGTGCGAGCACCCACGGCCAATCGAGGGCGAGAAGATCACATGCGCCTAGAGGTGGGCATCGGGCGGGCTTTTTGGGCCGGCACGAGGCACGCCCGACCCGGCACGACCCACGGCCCGGCACGGCATTGTTCTAAACGGGCGGGCGGCCCGCACCGATTGTCCGGCGTGCCGGCCTGCCAATCGGGCACGATGGGCGGCCCGGCCCGGCACGACAGTCCGGGCCGTGCTTGGGCCGGCACGGCCCGAAACAGGCACGCACCTGTGTTGTATATGTGGGTGAGTAAATCAAGGAGTAAAGGAAGAAAACTACGGATAGACCGGAGAAAAGGAAGGGAATGCATCATACGTTGTATGTGTGGGTGAGCAAATCAAGGAGTAAATACATGGCTGCATGCATGTGACTAGAAGGAACAACTGAATCAAGAAAATCGAGAAGAATAAACACAATAGGATCGCCCAGGTCCTGTAGTTGTGAAGATCGTGCCCGTAGGCTTGATGAAGCGAGCAAAAACGATCGCTTGGCGGAATACCTTGGTTATCATGACCTTGGTCATTGCGATTTTGGTCATTACGCCGCTGGGGTGGTCGGCCCCTGCCTCTCCCGCATTGCTGCGACTATGGAGCTCGTGGAGAATGATGCTCGATGGCCACCACCATGCTCGGCGCAAACGGCCTCTTCTTCTTTATTTTCTTCTCCACAGAGCCTAGATTTTTCTTGCTCGTGGAGCCTTCTAAGCCCAGCTGAGGCGGCAGCTTGCCTTCGTCCAGCATTTCTTCCACTGGATTGTCTCATTGGCATTTGCATACCGGTCAGCCATGTGGAATAGCTCGCTGGCCGTTAGGTCTAGGTGGATCTCCAGATTTTGCGTGAAGCGTATGTCCCGAACTCTGAACTTAAAAGCACGGACAATAGCTTCATCTGAAATATTTGGGATATAATTCCGAACCTTGATAAACCTTTGAACGAAGTGTCTCAAGGACTCTCCTTCAGTCTGGATCAAGCGTTCGAGATTGCGCTCCTTACCCGGGCGGACGTAGCAGCTTTGAAAGTTTGCCCGAAGCGCTTCGCTGAGTTGCCTCCAAGAGTGGATTGACCCCTCCTTTTGATTGAAGAGCCACGTCTGAGCGGCCCCATCCATGACTGTGGGTAGGAAGTTGGCCATAACTCCCTCATCCTCTCCAACTGCCAGAATCGCAGTGGAGTAAATCGAGAGGAACTCATCCGGGTTTTGAGTTCCGTTGAATCTCTCAATATGACCGGGCTTGAATTTGCTCGGCCACGAGACGTCACGAAGGGATGCTGAGAAAGCTCAGCACCCAAAGGCCGGACTGTTGCGATAGTCCCTCCGTCCATGGCGATCACGGCAGTCATTGCTGTGACGGCTTCTGATGCAAGGACCAAGGCGAGAGAATACCTCTCCACGTCAGCGCGGCGAAGACCGCTCTGAGGTCGAGTATTCGGTATGCCCGTGACTGGATCGAGCATACCTTTGACCCCATGAGGTCATCCGGGAATCGCTCTGAGTATCCTCATGGTACCGATCGTGCTTCCTACGGCCCTCCTAAGTAGGACTCTGGGAGTCACTGTGATGGGAGCGAACAGGAGAGTGACATCGATTGTCTCGTGAAATACTCTAGGCTTCTTTGTCATGAGGCGACCTCGAAATCTTCATGTCGGCGGTGAGCTTCTCCAGATTTTCGGCTACAACTATGCCCATTACTCTAGGTCCACCAGACTGGGAAAATTCTGAAGATCACATACGACCGTCGCCATAACCTTCAACCGCTTAACACTCTGCGGAACGGGAGGAGGTGATCTTGGCCGTCAATCGCGCACAAGCTCCGGCGAAAGGTGCCCGCAGGAACTCCCGCGAGCTGAGGATTCAGCCCTGGCACCCGGTTTTTCACAAGCTTGGTGATGAATGCTCACCAAGGTCCTGTTCAGAAATGCCTCCAGATGGCTCTTGGCTGCCTCGTAGCGACAATGACGAGCAGCCCCCGAGGATTCAACCTCGGGATCTTCTTCCCCTCCCACCATATTGACATCACGGGAGTACAGGGACCGCGAAGGTGACATCATGGTGTCTCCTCGTGACGCGGTCTCATGATCGGGCTCAAAATGATCAGGAATGTCTAGACCATCGTAGAGACCATCACACTCCTCATCATCTGTGAGGGAACTGCGCTGTGAACGGAGGAAACGTTCTCACACTGCAGTAGCTGGGGAAGGACTCCCGGGTTCAGTGTGACCTTCTGGGTCATCCACACCAGCTACGTCTTCATCAGCATAGTACATATCATCATCCTCAACGTCGTTGAAGGCGTAAAGGTCTTGAGCATCTTGAGAATTCGGCATCTTCAGGGATTCTTCACGAAAGGATCTCACCAGTCGATCCCCACGGATGGCACCTGCTGTCGACGTTTGGAAAACAGGTTCCCTGCCGAGCTTACTTGTTGATTGAGGGATCAACCAAGACCCCTTTCCCGTGAAGGGTTTACGTCCGAAGAATGCTGATAGGATGCGATGCTCGAAAGGACAGTGGACAAGGAATTTTATACTGGTTCGGGCCTTTCACAATCGAGATAACAACCCTACGTCCAATGATATTACTATTACTTGAGTTCTTACAGGAAAGCTTGCGTGTGTGGCGCACGTATAAGTGCGTGTATGTCTCTGTGTGTTTTTCGTATCTCCTCTCGCCGTACTCCGATCTACCGCAAGAGTATTTATAGACGATTGAAGCAACTACAGTCAAATAACGCACCATTACTGTGCTTGAACGTGATTGTAACTGCACCCTTGATTTTCGCCATGCTGTGTCATGGACATGATGGATTCAGATTGTGGCATAATGGTCTTTAACTGCAGTGTAATTATCACCACGTCGTCTTTATGAGTTGAGCACAACCTATTGGACATGCCCGGGATTTTTACTCAACTATGACCGACCGTCGCGCACATCCGAGCAAGCATGCTCAGGGAATTATGGCACATGCTTGAGAACGAGCCTAAGCATGGTCGGGGCGAACCCACCAGCTGGTCCATCCGAAGATCTTCCTTGGGGACACCATCCAAGGGCATGCATGGTCTGCCGAAAACCAGCTGCTAGGGTATAATGGTCTTTATGGAAATTATCCAATCCTCGACAGTACCGGAGTGGTACGGTCGAAAACCACGGTTTTTGACTGATTTACTGTGGTTTCCTTAACCTACGGTTGAACCCATGTATCATTCGAGCTGGGATCAAAGCTGAAGGATCGAGATGGCGAACAGAGGGGGGGTGAATGGTCGCAAATAAAATTTTTCCCACAAAGTACTCCAACTAAGACCTCGAAAAGATCGCACAAACGGAATCTAAGGCCTCTACTTCTTGAGCAGAAGAGGTAGGAACAGAGCCACTCACTGAAGGAGAGTCTGAAAGCAAGGGCTGGTCTCCCTGAGGTGCAGAAATAGAAACAGGAGGCACCTCAGGTGTAGAGAGGACTAGATCAGGTAGAACACCATTATCCTCATTCTCTACAAAGATGGTCCCGGAGGGATAAAAAGAGCCTGAAATATCAGGTCTAACTCCTGGGCTAGCCTTATCAAAGGTCACATCACAGGTCTTTATGATCCTATTCGCATCGCAACTCCAGACCCTATAACTACGAGAAGAAGTCGAGTAATCTAGAAAAATACCATCAGAAGAACGAGACTAAAACTTATCTAGGTTATCAGACTTCAAGATAAAACACTTGCAACCAAATACGTGAAAATGAGATACACTGGGCTTTCGCCCATACCTCAACTCATAAGAAGTGCGATGCAAATGTGCTCTCAAGAAAACGTGATTTGAAACATGGCAAGTAGTAGCTATAGCCTCAGCCCGTCCTAGCCATCTCAACTAGGGTCCTGTTCTTTCTTTCCACTACGCCATTTTGCTGAGGGGCGTATGGAGAGGAGAACTGATGCTCTAACCCAGACTCCACACAAAACTCTCAAATTAGGAGTTCTTAAACTCCGTGTCATTATCACTGCGTATAGCTCGTAATGCACCTAGGAGCTCAATAGACAACCTAGTAATAAATCTCCTGAAGTAAGAAAAAGTCTCATCTTTCGAGGCTATGAAAAATACCCAAGAATATCTCAAAAAATTATCAACAATGACAAGGACATACCACTTCCCTCCTGCTGACTATACTCTAGCTGGACCAACAATATCCATATGTAAAAGCTATCCTGGTGCATCAGTCATCACTACGATGACTGGAGGATGAGAAGTAATAACCATCTTGCCATATCGGCAGGGAGAGCAAACTAATTCTTTGACCATCTTGAGTTTGGGCAAACCACGAATAAAATCGTGGCTGTTAACTCTTGTCAAATGATCAAAGCCAATGTGACCAAGTCTCCTATGCCAAAAGAAGAGATCACGGGACTCAGAAGCAATCAAACACCGAAGAGAGTGTAGAGACCCTCCTTTTTCGTACAGAATACCAAGAAGGAAGATCTATGTGCATATAATACTAGTCCCATGATCAGTGACTAGTACGCACATTTACAACAATTGGAATCACAACCATACACAATTTTATTAAAGAGGAAGCTATTGATACATAATAGTCTTACAATTCAAAGTATACTGTAGCGGAAGAAGCAAAATTCTTGTAGTGTGCCCATCCAACCCTTAGGCAACTGACAAGGCATAAACCCTAGAAAAATTTGCTAAGATAATTCCTGCAACCTGCGTCAAACTACATGTTGACTAGAGGTTCACTTTCTTCACCTAAAACCAACAAATAAGCAAGGTTGAGTACTTTCGTACTCAGCAAGATTTAAGGTGGTATTTGCAAATGTAGTAATGTAGGTCATGTCAAAGGACGCTTCTATGGTTAATTTGCATAAAGCAAATTTTAATTGTAAATCAAGTTGTAATTTGAAAAACGGAATTTGTAAAAGCAACTTTGACTAATATAAAAATAACAAGTAAAGCATAAGTAATAACTCACAATCCTCCATGACGTGAGCATCGAGACATCCCATTCCTATCAACACCATTTTTGCCAACACAAGGCAAACAGATGAAACCAACCCTTTTTGAAAATAAGAAAACTTCTAACTCGTGCTGGCGCACCAAGATTCCCATGACCGTAGGAACGGCTTTTTGAAAAGATTTGACCCTCTGCAGAGGTGTATAGCTTTACCCACAAAAAATAATCATCCCCTTTTGCTAGGTCAGTAACACACTTTCTTTGGTGTGTCGGCGGGGAGATCATAACATAACCGTTACATTACCTAGTCCTAGCTTTGCACCAGCCCGGTGACAACAAACCTATACTATGGCGGAAGAACTCAAAGCATAAATATGATGAAACTCCCCATAGTATGGCGTACACCGTTGTATCGGTAAACGTTTGTTCCATGATCACCTCGGTGTGGACGTCCCTTCAAGCAAACCTTAAAAGGAGAGCCCGTACTACTCTAGATTTTCAATGTGCAAAACTAGTTCTAAGTAACTTAGTAGGTTAAGGCTGTCCCATACCAGCACTTGTGGTTGTACGGTAATTCTTGGGTTTAGTGAATACTAAGTTCGGTCCTTAATCCAACACGGGCGATAATCTCCCCCTACACTACGTGTAAGTCCATGCACCTTCGGCTATTGCTAGTAATCGTTCGCATCAAAACCATAGTTTTGCTTTGAGTTTTTATACCAAAATACCAGTACCCATCATCATGTCTCAGTATCTCCAATGATCAGTTTATCCAAATTGTTCATCCCAATTCTAAAGCATGGCTAAGCATGGTTATTAAATCGTATATGCCTAAAGTGACATTATATATTATCTAACCTTAATTCTAAGTTTATTAAGGTTCACATGTCAATACTTATCAAGGAAGTTCCATGAAACAATGGGTATATCTACCGATACCACAAAATAGCGACTTTACAGAATATAAGTGCATACATGAAACAACTTGATAAACAAATAAAAATTAAATACTGGGATCAATATGATCAAAGGGGTGCTTGCCTTGCTTGTTGATTTTAGTCGCGAAGTCAGAGTCAACCATGACAGACTCTGGAACGTCCGTGTCTACACGTTGGTTGATGAAAACAGAGCAAATAACAACTTTAAATAAGGGCAAAAAGAAATCAGATAGAAAATCAAATAGAAATCTACTACATAGAATAGGTGTGATTTTGGTTTAGAGTTTCTTGGTTGCACGTGCTTATTATGAATTCAAGATGCAAAAATTATTTGGATTAAATTAAGATATGAGTCATGTACATATAGAGTTTATCTGTAAATGTTTCTGTATTTTAAAGTTTGAATTATTTTAGAGAAAAGAAAGAGAAAAACAAGAAAATATAGATTTGTTTACTACTGGCCCATTTTCTCTTTTTTTCAGCACAAGATGAGATATAAATATTATTTATTTTTCATTTATTTTCTTGTCTCATTATTTATTTATTCATCCATTCTTATTATTATATATTTATTACTATTTTTTACATATATATATAGGGGTGAAAATAGGACAGGAAATATCCGCCCGATCCGATTTCGAATCCGTTTAAAATCCGTACTGATGTTATCTGTATTCGTATCCGGAAAATCCGATGTAATATGGGCTAGGATATGGGAAGAACAATATCCGATCCATATCCGAAAAATCTCATGTAATATGGGTTAGGATATGTCGTGCCCCGAATCTGCAAATCCGGACACTCTGTGTATTCGGCACTAGTCCAGGATCGCGCTAGTGCACACAGGCTAAACAGGGTTTAAAGTACCAACAACATACACAGTGAAATAATAATAAAGTACTTCAAACATGTATATAAAGCGAGTTATGCGACCTTAAGGTCATCCTTACAATAGTTTGCCACGTGAGCTTACATTATTCAGAGTAACAATAAACAACAGCGGAAAGTAAACGTCATGGTGATCCATCTTCGCCACAGGCGCCTAAGAGGCTTGCTCCCTAGTTCTCGGCCCTCCAATATACTCCTCTTCCACACCTGGTGTAGACTCCTCTTCGGTAAAATTTTGCTCGCAAGGGTGAGTACACCGTACTCAATAAGTCATGCCTGTAATGCAGTTCTATTACTACATGCATGTCTTGTTACAAAGGAATGGCTCAATTGGCTATTTTGCATTTGCATCAACATTTTTGAATTATTATTTATCTAGATAGAAAGCGTCAAAACCACATAAATATAATAAGTTTCTCCAATTGTTTTTCACATAATTTTGGACACAGTCCTTAATCAAATTTCACCATTAACACTGGCACACAGCCTTCCACCCCATTTTATTTTCAAAACACTACCCCTTGATTTGTAATCCCCGAGCATTGTCGATCACAGTGGACTCGGCTATTCGAATAGTTTTTACACTCTGCAGAGGTTGTACACTTTACCCACAAGATACAATCAACTCACCACGTCAGCCGTGAACTGTCATACAAGAGTATGCGAATGAGTGATCATAACAAAGCCTTTTAGAAACTTCTATCTCCACCTAGGAACCTCTCCGTGTTGCCTCCACTATCACTTCCTTCACACAGAGCCGAAGTATAGGGCCAACGAACAACGTTGGATAGGGTACCAAGCCAAAGCACAGGCATGCTCCCCCATACAGTTACCCCCGTGTAACTGCCACCCCGAGGTATCAAAGGCGAGATATCAGAATCCTACTAAACTAGGTCTTCCTATTCAGACATGTGGTTGTACGAGAGACTCAGGTCAAAGACTTGCAAGGAAAGGTTCTTAACTGACCAAGGCAAGACATCCTTCTCTCAATTTGGCACACAACCATCACTACACTCAACCCACCCCCAGTTGCCACACAGGCCCACCTGGCACAAAGCCCCGGTCCACTTGCCGCGGTCGAAATCATTTCCCATACCAAGTTGATTATTGTGCAACACATGCCAACAACAACTCAACATCCATATGGAACTACACAGGCCTCCATATATCAACATCATCGTGTGGCAACACATCACACCATTTCCAATATACATTGCATATTCCATTAATCGATATTGACCTTTGTATTTTAAAAGATTATTCACGATATATGTAAAGCTAAGCAACTATTCACGGCCTAGTCTCCCGTGTTGGCACAATATTATCAACCAACTAGTATTACTAAACTTAGGTTATCAAAGAAATCATGGCATACAAATATTAACAACAAGGTGGCAATAACAAATAGGTTGATTAGCTAATTCACCCAAATTATTTAAATCCATTTTTAATTGAATTAGCATGCATAGTTTGAATCAAAATACATTTTCAAAACTTGGGATCAAAATGGTCAAAGCACAACTTGCTCGCCCTTGCTATCTTTATTGCTCTTTACTCTTTATCTTTGACTCGGATCTTGATCTTCAATCTTTACTTCCTTGATCTTGACTTCTTTAAATGACTTAGGACAACGCGTCTAACGATAAAGAAACATAAATACAACACAAGTCAAAAGACAATTCGAATAAACTCCAAATTAGGAACGGATAATAATGGATCATAATGGCTTAGATGAATCAAGGAACTTGAATAGATTAGATCAAAGATTAGACAAAAGAGAATGAGCTTTCAGAACAATACAGAAAAGGAAAAAGGCGATAAGCGAGAGAGAAAGAATAGTATTCCAAATAATATTTCTTTTGAAGTTATTATCTTGATTGGATAGACTATGACATATGGGCTCTCGATCTATAGACCGGGTCCATTAAGATATGTTAGTTCACGATGAACTAAGCTGAGGCAAGAAGTTGACTTTTGTTGACTAAGTAGATATATAATCAAATAAAAGATAGATAGGCAGATACATTAGATATGGCACAAGGATATGACACATGGTCAATGGTCTAGCGACCAAGTCCACGAATGAATTCTGGGTTAATGGCAGATTAGATTATCAGGGATAAGACACGGACGGATGGAATCGACACTCAGTGCGATCCGATTTGGGGTTCAGTCATACATCAATGAAGAGACTTGACGATGATGAGGTGGCGATGATATGAATAGATAGGAGCGATAGCATTGCTCGGAGATGGTCTGGCTGGGAATGACATATGTGATACACACATCTTCAGGTTAGGGTACTAATATAAGGTTCGGCTATACAACAAGGATACGATATATGACAGCGATGATGACATGGCATCGGAGATGACACAAAACTCGGTTAGATTTAGGATTGATTGTAGTTGACCAACTAGTGGCATCACAATCGATCACATGGCCCACGATGAACTTGGTTCATCGAGCCGGTCTTAGGTTAGAGTTTAGGTTCGGCCACAAGCGTTATATGGTGATGAGGCAATCTCATTGTGTAAGGTGGGGCTAGGTCACAACATGGCTATATGATACTACGGCTTTCACTTGTACATACACGCATGTGACGGTTAGGCAAACGGTTAAGGTGGCATGTCATGCGGGCGACGATTGGGTGGCAACAACGGAATAACATGGCTCTGGATAGCAAGGTATACTTGTCATGGCGACATGGCAAAAGGGACGGCTAAAGCTAAGAACACGAGAAAAGGTGAGATCGGCGACTAATCTTTTGGTAACGGCTTTAACAACGAACAGAGGCTAATGGAACTTCATAGATGGACAAAACAGAGATATTACCACCTACTGGACATGGTGACACGGTCACAAAAGGCTGCGATGATTGGCGAAGGCGGCCTGCGGCGGCGTAAAAGCGGCGGCCGACGAATAAAATAAATTTCGGTAGATGCAACAGCAAAAGGGAAGTGAGCACCACGTAGAACGCGGTGACACGAACTCAACGATATTACCGGATTTGGCAGCAACCCAACGGATTGATCACAAACTACCGATGAACGGCTCCCCGAGCTAATAGATCAAACGGTCATAACTATTGAAATAAAATATGAAACCTAACCAAATTTTACAGAGAGCTATCTGAGAATATTTGGCACAATATGACACGAACGGATTTAAGTTTTACCTTTTGGATCAACGGGGAACGCGCGATGAAGTTTTCTGCTGTGCGCAACGCGGTCTGATCGGAGAAAAGAATTTTCTGTGCAAAACCACGAGGTCAAAACCATGGGTTAGGGTGAGCACCATGTAGGTTATATTAAGAGGAGTCTACCATAAAACTTTGACGGCCAAACTCGCAAAAACGAGGGAGAACGGGCTCCGGCAAGATTTGATCTTTGGGCGGCCGTAACTTTTGATCCAATGGATGAAATTGCACCAAATTTGGATGGAAGACATAGGGTACCTTAACGCATAACGTGACGCAAACAGATCTTGAAAAGAGTCGACGAGTTGACGGGTAACGCGACGCCAAAACAGGCCGACGTGGGGGCGGCGCTCGGGGCGATGCGGCGGCACGGCTGCTCTGTTTGGAATCTTCCAAAACTATTTCACAGGGGTGTTGCAAACATCATGGGGGTGCTCCACAAGAAATTTGAGGATGAACGGAGTTCGGGAGCGCTCGGTAGAGCTCGACGAAGTTCTCACCGGAGTTGAAAAGAATGGCTCACGCAGGGAGATCCAGAACTCCGATGAGAAAAATTCTAATTGAGTTATAAAGAGAACACACGTAGGAATCTGTGGTTCAATTTATAGGGCAATCGGACTAGTGGATCGTCGGGAAACGCTCACCGGAGTTATGACTGGAAAATGACTGGTAACTGCCGGAATTACTGTAGCGTTACTGTTTACTTAATCCGAATTAACCAATAAAATCGAAATAAATAGCAAACGACGGTTCAAAAATCCGGTAAAAAATATGAAACGTCACTCACAGCCTTGGTAACAGAAATAAAATATTATTACATAAAATAATAATTTTATTCATGTACAGTAAATACTTTTATATTGTTTTTAATATCTTTTAATTTGGAAAATACTAAAACCACCCCAAAAATTCTAAGAAAATTCAGGGAGTTTAATTAGGATATTTTGAGATCAACTAAAATATTTTGGTACCACAAAATATTTTATTTTATATTAACATATATTTTATTTTGTTAAAGCTTTAGTAAAAGGCTTTAGAAATTATATAATTTGACAAATGTAGGAAATTTCGCATAAATTCTCTTAGCTTTATTTATATTAAATAAGATAGTTTTAGTAAAACCAAATCTTTTATTTTGTCTCCAAACTATATTTTTAATTGATTAGACTTTTGGAAAGGTTTTGAAATCAGGATTTTAACAAATAATGGAAAATTCTCCGAAGTTCCTTGTGATATATATTTTTAAATTAATTCCAACTTAAATAGGGTTTTCATTTTTTTAAGGAAATAGTTTTAAGTTTTTCTAAAAATAGGCAAAAGTCTTTTTCTTTTGAACTCTAGAAATCCGAAAATAAAGAGGAGACAAATAAACTTGAGACAACCGATAAAAATAATAATTTAAAAAAAAAATTATCCTATTTTTGAAATGAAATTTTGGGATGTTACAAACCTCCCCCCCTTAACAGAATCTCGTCCCCGAGATTCAAGACTAACTATAGGAATCGGGTCAGGAAAACTCAACTCTTGGGCTTCTTCAAACTTCCAATCAACTGCACATTAGGCAGGTAAACCGAGCGAGCTTGATAACATCCAAAATTGTAGGCTGCTCTTTGCGGATGCGATCCCCTTGCAACTCCATTGACTCCAACAGTGTCTGCTTTTCTGGTACAAGAAAGAACTTCTTCTGCTAAGGCTTTTGGAACACATCACACATCCATGCTGACGTTTCTGGCAACTCCATTGACAAGTTTCCTTATACATTCTGAACACTTGATTTTACGCTTCTCGTAAAGCCGATCAAAATGCATCGGCAACCGAAACTTACTTGAAATTCTGCGGTCTTGAATGAGACTTGAACAGCATTCCGGTTTGTCTTGCACTATCTTTGTCGGCTTGACTCTCGAGTATCGGCTTGAACTCTATTTCAACTGGGTATTCCTTCACATTGGACTCAAGCTTCAATTATTACTAATGTAATGGTATTGATTTGCTGGCATACACTGCGGTAGCTAGAGTAATTCTTTAGGAGGACAATTATTTTGTGCAGTTGTTAAACATACACAACAACTCTTTCTTCTGATGTGATGGCTCATCCACTATCTTGACTCAACCATAACAGAATAGACATTCCTCCACTGTCTCCAACCAACTAAAGTTAATCCCGATTATGACTTTATCTCGGGAACACTCTAGCCCTCTTAATTGATTACATCTACAACCATGGACCCAAACTGTCTTGCACATGGGTAACTAATTTAACTCCAAGCATCAACATCTCAAGCATTGATTTCCAATATGATAAGCTTTATTAAAAACTTGGTCTTAACAATGGACAAATTAACCATCAGCATTCTATTACTGGCACTTGTGGCATGGCTTCATCTTGAACTGCTTCACAATTCACCTTCTGGCGCAAGTGTCTCGGTAGGTGGAGGATTAAGGTTTAAGTGGATAGGTATAACACCTTTTCTCCTGGGACAACTATTGGCAAAGTATCCCGGCTCATTGCATCTGAAGTAACGCTTGACCGACATCTGTTGGCTTCCTCTCGACATGGTACTAATCTTGGTAGGGGTAGAGCTAAGATCGACGTGATCTGCAGTGATCACTTCCTTCTAAGAGCAGTTATTAGCGAGATGTCCTGGCTGGCGACAAGCAAAGCAAATTCTAGACAATAAGCTTCTTCCCTGCGGACTTTTCACTGGGGTGGTGTTATGGAAACTCTGACCATCAGGGTGAAGCACAGGTGAAGGTGTCTCAAACAAAGTCTAGCAAGATCGGCAAGCCCCGAGTTGTTGAGGGCACTCCCCATTCGCTGACGGTGGTCCTTCTTCACAAGCTTTCTGACGCTTGCGGTTGTTCTCCAATTCCTTGCACTCCTCTTCCAGATCAAGAGTCTTGTTAACCGTTTACTCTTGCTTCAACTAACTCCTAGAGCAAGTTGCTTCCATAGTCTTACCCCTCACTTTTGGTGTTATAGTCTTTACTGAAGTAATTTCGGGAATGGTAATGGCTTCAGAGTTTGCTTGATTTTTTCTGTGGGCATTCCTTAACAAAATAACCTAACTCACGACAGTTGTAACATAAATGTCTTGGTCATTCTCCAGGTTAGTGGCTTCCTTCACAGCTAGAACAATTAATTGCATGTTCATCAGCAGTGTGTCCTATTTCGCCACAACGGATGCATGTACGGTCTTCTGATTGGTTCGGTTGACAACACTTCAAAGAACAACGTCCCGGTATGGTATCGGGTGTGGAGATACCATTCTTCCTTGTCTTACTGTGGTTTCACTGTCTTCTGATGACGTGAAGAGCCGACGACAGTTGGTGGTAAACTCTAACCAAGTGATGGTATGTTCATCCTTAGAGGTGGCGTAGAAACTCTTCCACCCGACTAATGCATTTCCTTCTAACTGGCACGTAGCGTAGGGAACTTTCTCTTTATCTTCACATTGCACCCAAGCCAGCTTCTCTTCTATCTTTGCGAAGCCAAATTTTGCATCTCGAGAGTGGTGATCCATCAAGCGTGGGCGGTTTGGTCTTCATGAACAAGGTAATCTTTAGCGTGAGTGAGATTGCGACTTCAGTTGAGGAGGGATTGATGTTGGCACGATAACATTCATCCGTTACATCATTATTCGCATAAGCGAGTCTAAGCGGTGAACAAGCGATCCAAGTTTTGAATTGTCACGGTTGAGTACAATTAGACATTTCTTTGGTCACTATCTGCTTTAACACTGACACCAGTGGTAGCAACTGAACTAACGTGAAATGCCCCAGAGTCACTGCTGCGGTCGATCCTTTCCAACTGTTGACCACTCCAGGGTTTAGGTAAGAGGGAATAGCATAGATGAGGTTCATGAATCCTAGTGCAGGGAAACAGGTTTAACCCAAAAACTTATACAAACATTATTAATAACTTGGTATGGTTGCTTATCCATGCCTAAAAGCTCTGTAACGCATACTGCACACTCAGCAAACAGAAAACCAAATTAACCTAAGCACACAAGTCTAACGTCTATAAAGAGTAACACTCCTAACTTAGACAGACGCAACTCTCACACATGAGTCTCAACTGGCTACGAAAGCACTGGTTCTTCTAGCTTCTGGAACACTCCATCGATCTATTTTTCTTGAGTTCGACGATTCCTGTCTTCACGCTCTTCAGGATTGACAGTGACATCCAGCGCTTTCTCCTTAAGTGTGAAACAACGATAACTATTTGAAACAACTCAGATAAGATCTTCATTTAAAACAATGGGAAAAGATAGAAATTTTCTGCAAGGAGAAGAATAGAAGAATAAGACAAGTCAAGAACTTATCATTCTTTCAAGTTAAAATTTTCTTTTAGAAAATAATTTTGAAATTCCTAAAGAACGGCCAAACTATCTAGAGTCAAGACCTACAGTCAGTATGCTCTGATACCACCTCTGTCGTGCCCACGAATCGCAAATCCGGACACTCTGTGTATTCTCGCACTAGTCTAGGATCGCTAATGTACCACAGCTAAGCAGGGGTTTAAAGTACCAACAACATACAGCGGAATAATAATAAAGTACTTCAAACATGTATATAAGCGAGTTATGCGACCTTAAGGTCATCCTTACAATAGTTTGCCACGCAGCTTACATTATTCAGAGTAACAATGAACAACGGCGGAAAGTAAAAGCGTCATGGTGATCCATCTTCGCCCGACGCCTCAGCAGAGGCTTGCTCCTAGTTCTGGCCCTCCGGTATACTCCTCTTCCACGCTGGTGTAGACTCCTCTTCGGTAAAATTTTGCGCAAGGGTGAGTACACCGTACTCAACAAGTCATGCGAGAATGCGTTCTATTACTACATGCATGGCTTGTTACAAAGAATAGCTCAATTGGCTATTTTGCATTTGCATCAACATTTTTAATTATTATTTATCTAGATAGAAAGCGTCAAAACCACATAAATATAATAAGTTTCTCCAATTGTTTTTCAAATAATTTTGGACACACAGTCCTTAATCAAATTTCACCATTAACACTGGCACACAGCCTTCCACCCCATTTTATTTTCAAAACACTACCCCTTGACTGTAATCCCCGAGCATTGTCCAGTACCGTAGACTCGGCTATTCGAATAGTTTTTACACTCTGCAGAGGTTGTACATTTTACCCACAAGATACAATCAACTCACCACGTCAGCCGTGAACCGCCATACAAGAGTATGCGAATGAGTGATCATAACAAAGCCTTTCAGAAACTTCTATCTCCACCTAGGAACCTCTCCGTGTTGCCTCCACTATCACTTCCCTCACACAGAGCCGAAGTATAGGGCCGACGAACAACATTGGATAGGGTACCAAGCCGAAGCACAGGCACGCTCCCCCGTACAGTTACCCCCATGTAACTGCCACCCCGAGGTATCAAAGGCGAGATATTAGAATCCTACTAAACTAGGTCTTCCCATTCAGACATGTGGTTGTATGAGAAACTCAGGTCAAAGACTTGCAAGGTAAGGTCCTTAACTGACCAAGGCAAGACATCCTTCTCTCAATTTGTCACACAACCCTCACTACACTCAACCCACCCCCAGTTGCCACACAGGCCCACCTGGCACAAAGCCCTGGTCCACTTGCCCCGGTCGAAATCATTTCCCATACCAAGTTGATTATTGTGCAACACATGCCAACAACAACTCAACATCCATATGGAACCACACAGGCCTCCATATATCAACATCATCGTGTGGCAACACATCACACCATTTCCAATATACATTGCATATTCCATTAATCAATATTGACTTTTGTACTTTAAAAGATTATTCACGATATATGTAAAGCTAAGCAACTATTCACGGTCTAGCCTCCCGTGTTGGCACAATATTATCAACCAACTAGTATTACTAAACTTAGGTTATCAAAGAAATCATGGCATACAAATATTAACAACAAGGTGGCAATAACAAATAGGTTGATTAGCTAATTCACCCAAATTATTTAAATCCATTTTTAATTGAATTAGCATGCATAGTTTGAATCAAAATACATTTTCAAAACTTGGGATCAAAATGGTCAAAGCACAACTTGCACGCCCTTGCTATCTTTATTGCTCTTTACTCTTTATCTTTGACTCTGGATCTTGATCTTTAATCTTTACTTCCTTGATCTTGACTTCTTTAAATGACTTAGGACAACGCGTCTAACGATAAAGAAACACAAATACAACACAACTCAAAAGACAATTGAATAAACTCCAAATTAGGAACGGATAATAATGGATCACAATGGCTTAGATGAATCAAGGAACTTGAATAGATTAGATCAAAGATTAGACAAAAGAGAATGTGCTTTCAGAACAATACACCGAAAAGGAAAAGACTGATAACTGAGATAGAAAGAATAGTATTCCAAAGAATATTTCTTTTGAAGTTATTATCTTGATTGAATAGACCATGACATATGGTCTCTCGATCTATTTACCGGGTCCATTAAGATATGCTAGTTCACGATGAACTAAGCTGATGCAAGAAGTTGACTTTTGTTGACTAAGTAGATACATAATCAAATAAAAGATAGATAGGCTGATAGATTAGATATGGCACAAGGATATGACTCATGGTCAATGGTCTAGCGACCAAGTCCACGAATGAATTCTGGGTTAATGGCAGATTAGATTTTCAGGGATAAGACAAGGACAGATGGAATCGACACTCAGTGCGATCCGATCTGGGGTTCACTCATACATCAATGAAGAGACTTGACGATGATGAGGCGGCGATGATATGAATAGATAGGAGCAATAGCTTGGCTCGGAGATGGTCTGGCAGGGAATGACATATGTGGTACACACATCTTCAGGTTAGGGTACTAATATAAGGTTCGGCTATACAACAAGGATATGATATATGACAGCGATGATGACATGGCATCGGAGATGACATGGCATCGGAGATGACACAAAACTCAGTTAGATTTAGGATTGATTGTAGTTGACCAACTAGTGGCATCACAATCGATCACATGGCCCACGATGAACTTGGTTCATCGAGCCGGTCTTAGGTTAGAGTTTAGGTTCGGCCACAAGTGTTATATGGTGATGAGGCAATCTCATTGCATAAGGTGGGGTTAGGTCACAACATGGCTATATGATACTACGGCTTTCACTTGTACATACACGCATGTGACGGTTAGGCAAACGGTTAAGGTGGCATGTCATGCGGGCGACGATTGGGTGGCAACAACGGAATAACATGGCTCTGGACAGCAAGGTATACTTGTCATGGCGACATGGCAAAAGGGACGGCTAAAGCTAAGAACACGAGAAAAGGTGAGATCGGCGACTAATCTTTTGGTAACGGCTTTAACAACGAACAGAGGCTAACGGAACTTCATAGATGGATAAAACAGAGATATTACTACCTACTGGACATGGTGACACGGTCACAAAAGGCTACGATGATTGACGGCACAAGACGACGCGCGGCGGCGGCAAAAGGCGGCGGCCGACGAATAAAAAGAATTTCGGTAGATGCAACAGCAAAGGGGAAGTGAGCACCACGTAGAACGCGGCGACACGAACTCAACGATATTGCCGGATTTGGCAGCAACCCAACGGATTGATCACAAACTACCAATGAACGGCTCCCCGAGCTAATAGATCAAACGGTCATAACTATTAAAATAATAGATGAAACCTAACCAAATTTTACAGAGAGCTATCTAGGAATATTTGGCACAATATGATATGAACGGATTTAAGTTTTACCTTTTGGATCAACGGGGAACGCGCGATGAAGTTTTCTGCTGTCCCTAACGCGGTCTGATCGGAGAAAAGAATTTTCTGTGCAAAACTACAAGGTCAAAACCATGGGTTAGGGTGAGCACCATGTAAGGTATATCAAGAGGAGTCTACCATAAAAATTTCACGGCCAAACTCTCAAAAAAAAGGGAGAACGGGCTCCAGCAAGATTTGATCTTTGGGCGGCCGTTACTTTTGATCCATTGAATGAAATTGCACCAAATTTGGATGGAAGACATAGGGTACCTTATGGCATGACGTGATGCAAACGGATCTTGAAAAGATTCGACGAGTTGACGGAGAACGCGACGCCAAAATTGGCCGACGCTGCGTGGAAGCGGCGCTTCGAAGCGATCGGCGCTGGATGCTCTGTTTGGAATCTTCCAAAACTGTTTCACAGGGGTGTTGCAAACATCATGGGGGTGCTCCACAAGAAATTTGAGGATGAACGGAGTTCGGAAGCGCCCGATAGAGCTCGACGAAGTTCTCACCGGAGTTGAAAAGAATGGCTCACGCAGGGAGATCCATAACTCCGATGGGAAAAATTCCAATTGGGTTATAAAGAGAACACACGTAGAAATCTGTGGTTCAATTTATAGGGCAATTGGAACTGTGGATCATCGAAAAACGCTCGCCGGAGTTATGACTGGAAACTGTCGGAATTACTGTATGTTAGTGTTTATTTAATCCAAATTAACCAATAAAATCGAAATAAATAGCAAACGACGGTTCAAAAATCCGGAAAAAATATGGAACGTCACTCACAGCCTTGGTAACACAAATAAAATATTATTACATAAAATAATAATTTTATTCGTATACAGTAAATACTTTTATATTATTTTTAATATCTTTTTAATTTGGAAAATACTAAAACCACCCCAAAAATTCTAAGAAAATTCAGGGAGTTTAATTAGGACATTTTGAGATCAACTAAAATATTTTGGTACCATAAAATATTTTATTTTTATATTAACATATATTTTTATTTTGTTAAAGCTTTAAGTAAAGGCTTTAGAAAATATATAATTTGACAAATGTAGGAAATTTCGCATAAATTCCCTTAGCTTTATTTATATTAAATAAGTTAGTTTTAGTAAAACCAAATCTTTTATTTTGTCTCCAAACTATATTTTTAATTGATTAGACTTTTGGAAAGGTTTTGAAATCAGGATTTTAACAAATAATGGAAAATTCTCCGAAGTTCCTTGTGATATATATTTTTTTGAAATTAATTCCAACTTAAATTGGGTTTTCATTTTTTTAAGGAAATAGTTTTAAGTTTTTCTAAAAATAGGCAAAAGTCTTTTTCTTTTGAACTCTAGAGAAATCTAGAAAATAAAGAGGAGACAAATAAACTTGAGACAACCGATAAAAATAATAATTTAAAATATTTTTTATCCTATTTTTGAATTGAAATTTTGGGATGTTACAGGATATGGGAAGAGCAATATCCGACCCGATATCCGGATAAAATCAGTTATTCTTCTATTAATTTGGTTCATTATAGGATAGATAGAATAGTTGTTTGATACTAGCACTAAAAAACACTACTTTGTTATTAAGTGTGAACTTCAACAAATCTATCAACAAACAAATAGAGTGATGACATAATGCTTTTACCTAAATTGATTTGTTCAACTTATTTGATAAACTTCTTTTCTATTCAAATTACTGGAATTAGTTGAGTCACTAAATTGCACCTTGAACTATACTACTATCCTACGTTGAAATAATTATGACTTGAAGCTAATGGTGTAAGGTTAATGCTTCATTCGTTCTTTTACGTACACAATTATGTACTATACTACTATCCGATTATGATATCCGATCCTGATCCGAATCCGTTAGGTATCCGCTCCGTATCCGAATCCCGAATAATCCGAATTCGTATCCATATCCGGGACATCCGTATCCGACTCCGAATCCCGAAAAAAAATATGGGTTAGGATACGGGACGAGCAATAATTTCTCCGGCCCAATTGTCCGGCCGAAGCCCCCTGACCTAACCCTTATCCTTAACCCATGCTCCCCTCGTTCTCTCTCTTACTTTCCCTACCTGCGCCGCACTCCTCTTCTTCCTTTTCCTCTCTCGCTCTCCTCTCTCGAGTGCCGCCGCCCCTACCTTCTCCTGCGCTGGGCGCCGCCGCTTCTCTAGCCTTCCCCCGACACCGGTGCCCCTCGGTCGCCTCTCCTTGGTCGTGCGCCAGAGCTATGCTACGCCTCCTGGCCCTCGGCTCCAAGCACCGCCGCCTGTGCCTCTCCACTGAGCAGGCCACCGCATGACCTGTGGGCTCCTTGGCCACCGACCGGTCTCCTCCCCTGGTTCTGGCGGAGAATCAGCGGATTCAGTGTCCCCGAGGTAAGTTCCTCCTACCTCATCTCTTTTTCTTTCTCTTCCTCCTTCTTTACTCACCTCTTCTCTCTCTTGCGTCGCCTGAGCGCCGCCTTCTCCTTGGTCGCCAAGCCTAAGTGCCTCCGAGCACCGCAGCTGGCTTCCTCTCCTTCCAGCATTGATCACACTGCCACCCCCTTGCTTTATGACACCACCGTCGTCTGGTCTCCCCCACAGCCCGATGGCTTTACTTCCTCCTACGGCTCGGCCACTGTTAGGGTTCATCCTCCCCTTAAGCTAAGTACCCGAGACTCTCTCCCCCTTCCTATTCACCCAAAACCAGCTACTACTTGCTATACATTTGGACTTGAGGTGATGTTTCGTTGTAGTTGTTATGCTGAATTCCTTATGAATCTGGAAAAATGTATATATGGATCTATGTATGATGGAAGATTATTATTATTATTATTATTATTATTATTGTTATCTATGTGCTTGATCATCATATTGGAATTGGTATTATGTGTTGTGTTGTGATTTGATAAGTGTAGATTTGTGCTAGGTATCTTCGTGATTGAATGGTTCTAGTTACGGATTGGTAGACATGGTTATAGATTTTATTATGCGGTTCATGTCCAAATTTGGCATAAGCGAAGGTTATTCATCACTAGATTGCATATGCTTTTACTCTTAGTTCTTGCAATGTATATATGCATTGTTTGATAGTGATTAGTATGTCATTATCCCTTTCTATTTAACAATGTATCAATATGATTAGATCTATCATGCGTTTCAGGCTTTCTTGAATCAATCGATGTAGGAATACCTATCAGTGTATATAGTTATCAATTCCCTATGTTCATGTTTTAGATCCTTTTATGGTTAGGTGATTAAGAATTTAAAATATGGGCCCTGAATATTGTATGCACGCCAGTTATTAAGATGGTTAAATAGATGGTTGTGGTTTTGTAATTTCAAGTGGGTTGACATTCATATGTTAATTCTTATGATTTTGCTCATGACTGATGGTGCACCTAGGTTACTATTTCACACTTATTTGCTTGATGGTCCTTGATTTATTAGCCGGGTTGTTCTCATATAGCTCTTTCTCAGTTTATTTGATCCTCGTGATTCAGTTCTAGCATAGATCTGTCATGGATATTCACCTGGAATGCATGCCTATTTTAGTAGGCAATGGTTACTAGATCTTTTAGTTATAAGAAATGCAATACTAAAGTACATGATTATGTATAGTTTTTATTCATTAATGTGGCTTAGTTAACATGCTAGGCTGCGATATGCTTGATTAATCAAACATTATATTTTCATTGAGAAGAGAAAGGGGATGCTTCACTAATGATTGGTACCTTCTTTATTGCAAGGAAATAGGGAGGGAGTGGCAGGAGCAGAAGAGGAAGACAAAGGTGCTCGAGGGCTGCTTCAATCTTCCCTGGCTATTTTTTTTTGACTTGCGCAGAGGTTGGCTAGGGGCAATAATTGCTGAGGTAGGGCAGATGAGGTGTTGAGCTAGTGTGTGAATGTGTTTGTAAGCCTGTTCTCTCTCTTGTTTTTTATATTGCAGCTAAACCAACATGGAGAGGATGAATCCAGGGTTGGATTGGTTCAGTCTATGGGCTGGGGGATGTGGTGGCAGGCATGCAAACTCAGCCTGCATGCAGCCAACCACCTGTCCACCACCTGGCCGAGCTACATGGGCAAGGGATGGGCAAAAAGGAGTACTGCCAGCTGGTGGAATGCAAAACTGGGGATAGAGTTGAGTGGTAGGTCGGTTTGGGGGCTTAAAATTGGAAGTATACTCACTTGTAAGATTTTGGGGTCAGGTTGTATTAATGTGTAACCAAAAATGTGTTAACTGTAACATGATTTAAGGTTTTGTCTTCAATTCTGTTATTTAGTGAATGTGGTTGTTCTGATCTAGTATTCTATATTAGAGAGAGATTAAATTAGATGGTTAATGTGTGGTTGTACTAAATTTTTGTGCAAGTGTTGATATATTATTAGTGATATCTTGGATACGTGTTTAGTGTCGACCTTATGTATGCGATTTCTTGAAAGAAGGGCATTGTGAAATATTGATGTGCTTTTAAGAGAACAGTGAATGAGTGCGTTAGTTCATATAAGCATGGTTCATGGATTTGGGTTTTTGAATAGGTTTTATAGGACTGATGTATAAGAATCAAACTGCAAATTTAATTATTGTCTTTAGTTTTTTTTTCTTTTATATAGTATGAGTGTGTTTGTGAATGATTTTTCATTTGTTTGATTTTTGAAACTTAGAATTAAAGATTTACTATTTTTAACCATTAAAAACTTTTCTTTATACTAAAAATCCAAACAATGCTAGAAAATCCAAAAGTAAATCACATTTTCATTTTATTCATTTTGTGATTTTGATTTTCTTTATTTGGAAAAAGAGAAGTTCGGTAAGGATAATGAGTTTTCCTTAAGTCAAAATTCAAAAAGGCTAAAATTTAAAATTAAATCACATTTCAAACTCAAAATTTTTATTTTAGTCATTTTTAAATTTTAAATTCTTATTTTATTTTTTAAAATTTTTGGGATGTTCAGAGAGTCTCCGGAAAAGCAGAAAAATCAAAGACGAAAGACTCTCCCAAATCTAGAAATCCCATAAACTAACTCTCATGATAAATTAAGGATTCTACAAGCATTACTCTTAAAGTTTACCTTGAAAGAGTCATTGATAAGCTGAGAAACAGAAATTAAATTATATTGCAGCTTACTCTCTAAGGCAACATCTTTAAGAATAAAATTTTCATTAATACAAAGGTACCTTTAGCAATGACTTTACCTGAAGAAGCATCCCCAAAAGTGATCAACTCATCACCGGAGGCTCGAACTAGGGAAGAGAATCAATGGAGTCTTCGGTCATATGGTGAGAACAACTAGAGTCAACAATCCAAACATCTCCCTTCCCCATCTGGCGAACCTGATCAAGTCAAAAGAGAGAGAGAGAGAGAGGACTCAGTACTAGGATAAAGTGAAGAATGGACTCTAATGTCTCTCTGATGCTCGACTCTCACAAGTTCAAATGAAGAAACTCTAGTAGGAGATCTAGAATCTATCACTAGTTTGGCCCGCCGTGGTGCAAAGGTCGGATCATCCCAACGAGGCTGCCTAAATCTCCTACCTGAAAACACTTCACACCACTAATATCTACCTTGATGAAAAAACAAGGAATATTAAGAGGATGACTGAAAGACTGACCAAGAGCAACTCCAGAACTAAAACTCGACTAAACAACATGAAAACCGAGTCCTAGGCGCTGCCCAAAAACAAACGACTCTCTAACCTGTCTAGAAGCAGTGTGTGCCTTAGAAGCACTCAAAATCTGGGGATGACCCTGAATACCCCTAAGAGCAGCAACATGCTCACGCCTCGTGATCTTGATGCACCTAAAATAGAATTCTATTAGGTGACCATCCTTCTTACAGAAGGTGCATGAATACTTTGCCTTGCTAGAGGCAGAAGTGACAGGAGAAGCACCTTTCTGCTCAAAAGTCCCATGGACAACCCTAGCAGACCTAAACACAGTGGTACTCACCCTGAGAGCTACCACAATCTCTCCACTCTTGGAGCCACGCACAATGGTAGGAGGATAAGTCCTAGCGTGCTCCAAGTAGTCAAATCTTAGACTCTTATTAAATCTACTAATTTTTTATTGGTCTAGAATGAGGTTTAGCTTTTTCTTGCCTCCAACAAACTTCTCGAGAGTGCTCATGAGATACTCACACTCTCGGAGGAGAGAGGCACATGAAGAACAAGGGTGAGAGAAAGAAGAAGAACCAGAAAGAAAAGAAGAAATACCAACACGTACATTTTTCTCCCTTAGCACGGCTGCCTCAATCTTAAGGACCTCACAAGAAATGTAAGGAGCTTCTCTAATCCTATGGGCTTGGTCTTCTAACTTCTTCCTAAGTTCGACTTGGATTTTATCCAAGCCTCACTCAATCACAGAACAATGCAAGCAACTCTTATGTGACTTATCTAATAAGTCTTTATCAAGTTTAGCACACTTAACATTTAAAGATTCATTGTTAAGTTTTTGTTGCTTACAGCTCTCATATGAGCTGACAAGGTCCTTAGAAGCATGCATTTCAAGTTCATCATTTCTAGAAGAAAGCTTCCTATGGTGAGTACTCATGGCATCAATTTCAGCAAGTAACTTAGGGCAATTTGAGCAAGAAGGAGTAGAGTGAGCATGAAGAAAACTAGCATCCAAAAAAGAAACATCAACAGAACAACTGCTAGAATTCTTCGACCTAAGACTTTCAAGTCCAGTTTGCACACTATCATGCAAAGTCCTTAGGTTCTCTAGCTCCACAAGCAAAGCATTACACAACACACAATCATTAGTGACTTGGGAGGGAGAAGATCTAAGAGAAGCTAACTCCCAAGTCAAGGTACCTACTTCCTTCTCAAGCTCCATACACCTAACTCTAGCTCTAGCATGAAATTTTTCTAGCTTACAGACAACTTCATTGTGTTGGTCGTAGGTGGGTACCTCGTCCGAGTCACTGTAGAACTCGGAGTCGCTGATGCCATTGGCGTCTGCCATGATGCACATGCCAGAGAAGTCGTCGCTGTCTTTCTTCTCTTGCGGATCATTCTCGCCTTCGTTGCTCCATGTCTCCGTGTCAGAGAGGCTGATGTCATCGAGGGCGGCGAGGACATGGTGGAAGATCTTCTTGTTCTTTAAGAAGTTGCGATACTTCTTCTCGTGAGCCAGCTCACGAACTAGAGGCTTCTCGTTGCAGTTCTTGTCGGTGTAGTCATTCTTGCCGGAACCGCCGAAGTCATTCTTGCCCTTCTCTAGCTTGGGACAATTCGCTCGAATGTGGTTGGGGCCACCACGTTTAAAGCAGGTGATCATCCACCTCTTTTCCTCTCTTTCACCCTCTTATATGCATGAGAGAATTTGCGAGCTAAAAGAGTAAGCTCATTTTTTAAAAAAAATTTCAGTTGGTCATCGCTTAGCTCGTAAAAGGCGAAGAGAGAAAATCCAGTAAAAAATCAAAAGATCTAGTGGGATTAGTGACCAAGGCCATCGGCTGTGATTTTATCTTGCAAGAGACGATGTCGATCTCATGAGTCTTGAGTTGGGAATATAGCCCATCAAGAGTCAAGGTCGACAAGTCGGTAGTGTCCTTGATGGTGGTCACTTTCATCTCCCAAACGCGAAGATCGAGTGCAGTCAGAAAATATCGAGCATTGTCTGAGTCAGGGTATGTGCAACCGATAGCTCGAAGATCGCTCAAAATCTTTGTGAAACGACCAAAATACTCATTAAGACTCTTACTAGTGTGTTGTTCAAATTTGTTATATTCACGCTTGTGCTGATCCTATCTCACGGTCTTGATTTGGGTAATGCTCTCATGGTAAGCATCGAGGGTCACCCAAATCTCGTAAGTGGATCACAGGTGAGCAATCCTGTCATACTCACTGCGGCCGAGTCCCTGTATGAGAATATTCCTTACCTTAGCATTTGCCTCAACGTAAGCCATATTGCCGGCCGTGACGTTCTCATTGGCAGGAACCTCATACGGGGACTTCACCTTCTTCCATAGTAGGAAGCCCTGGGCAGTGATGTATGACTCCATCCGAGACTTCCAAACAGGAAAATTGACTCCGGAAAAGATGGGAGGCTTAGTGGAATATTTGTTCGTCGCCGTGACTCTCGAGACCGGTCAAGATCTATGAAAGAGCAAAACCGACTTTGATACCAATTAAAGGATCAAGATGGTGAACAGAGGGGGTGAATGGTCACAAACAAAATTTTTCCCACAAAGTACTGCAACTAAGACCTTGAAAAGATCGCGCAAACGGAATCATGAAAGACCCAAACAACTTGACAACTATGTATACCCCTAGCTTGCATGAATGAGAACCATGGAATATGTTGGGATTTTTGAGTCACAATCCTTGTTGTCAAGTATCCAAAACAAAAGGAATCAATTCAACTCTTGCTTTTAGAAAGGAGATTGAGCCAAATCACAAAAGTCACTTTCAGAAAAGCGAAAGCAGAATTTTCAGAAACTGTCCTCAATTGGAGCAGGTGGTTGGTGGAGTCTCTGGTGCTCTAAAAATTTTGGAATTTTTTTTCCTATGAGAAAATGTGTCTTGAAGTAGTTCACCAAAGATAACCACAAAACTCCTTATAAGAAAATCAGTAAAAATCAAATATCACAGACTATTAGGAACTTTGAGCAGAAAGTTTGGGGCTCGGTTTTCACCTCATGGCGCCCAAACGGTGCGACTAGTGGACTCCCAAATTTTTGTATAGATGGATATGAGAGTCCCGCATCTTCTCCAATAAGAATCACTCAAAAATAATTTTTTAAGATTTTTCTAAAAATTAAAAACTAAATGCTGCGCGAAGAACAAGTTCTGGACAGAGATTCAACTTGATAGAAAACTTGATCTCTAGTCTATCCTAGAATGCAAAAAAGGTGTAAAACCATATGAACACACTCAAGATATCCAAGATCAGCAGCATTTAAAAGAAGGATAGGCAAATCCAAATTGCAAGAAAGTAAATTGTGAGAAAGTAAATTGTAGGAATTTAAATGCTGAATTTAAGACATAAAGTAAGTGCGTAATGTAAATTCATGCATGAATGAAAAAGATTTGCATTTTTGGAAGGAGGAGCTTTACAAAGCCTCACAACAAAATGGGCAAAACTCAATAGAGCACAAAAATGTCTACAACCTTCAAGAGGAGGAGGTTACCCCTCCTCTATTTATACTACTCTTGGCCCACCTACCACCCTTGGATGAGTCCCTCAACCCTAGAACACTCATCCAAGGGCTACGATTAACCCACTCACACAGCCATGTAAGGGCTAACCCAAAACCCACACACATAATGGGTTTTCTTACACGATTTTCAAAGCATACTACTTAGAGCCGCTAACCTATCAACTAGACCGTGATCCGACGGCCTTTCTTGATTCACGCGGCATCTAGCTAGTATCATCTCCTTTTCTTGTCTTCTTGGCTTGCTTGGACTCCGTCTCTAATCATCTTCTGGCGATCTCCCGACCGTCTGGACCTCTGACGCTCCTCGCCTAGTCCCGGTCATTCTCTGCCTCACCATGATCTAGCATTGTTGCCCTGCAACCATCAAAGACAAGGAAAAAAATCTTTCAAGATATTCAATGATTATACCAAAATCATTAATCAATCATAATTTCGCTCAAAGGTCTGGTGCTACTGCCCCCAGGCCGGTAGCACTGGGAAAAGCAACCAACACTCAAATTGATTCAAATCGAAATTCCAATTAAAATCAAACTCATTTTTAAATCAAACCAAGCTCAAATCTCGTCAATTACTCATCACACACAAAGATAGACCTCCACATAGTCTTTCAAAAGCAAATGCTAGCTTTCCATGTTTTGTTGGTTAATACTATTTCTTGTGGATTAACACTCCACATGACTTTTTTTTAATGAAGATAAGACTCAAATGCGAATTGCATCAATCTGATAGCATATTTTTCGCCTGTGCAGAAAACGTTAGCGAGCTACCCCAGAAACTTCGTCATATGGCTTCAATGTTCTATGGAAGAAAATAAAAAGAATTTGTGATAAACTGAAAAAAAAGAGAACAAAAGTACTTAGGTTCATTTTGGAGTAAATAAGGGAACTTGCATGTCTTAAGATATTCATTAATATATCTGGGTGCCTCTTCTGATTGCACTCTCGGACAATTACTTAGTACGTGAGATGTTCCCACAAAGCTTTCGTATCTATCCGAATACACAGTTGGGCAATAATTAAATGAGAGATGACATGATAACCTGCCACTACTACAGACTACTTTATCCGTGACCCCCCATCACTGTCGGGTACCCGACCCGGCAATGATAATATTATCACTGCTGGTTCTAATTTCAACCGGCAGTGATAAGAATAGTATAATTTTCCCGCACGCATAGAGGCAATATCATTACCGGGTTTAGAGAGACCCGACAGTGATAATAAAATATCAGTGCCGGTTTATATAAAAAACCGGTAGTGATTTATCATTGTCGGTTTTTGTTTTTAACTGGCAGTGATAAGACCATTTTCACTGCTAGTTTTACTCCAGAACCGGCAGTGATATTACTGTTCCCCAAAATTAGTTAAGATACAGAACATATCAAAGCATAATTAGTTAAAAAATAGAACATATTAAACACATAACATTTTTAGTCCAGAATTACATATCGCGTAGAACATTTTTAGTCCTAATTTTATATACAAAATATAAGGCCAACGGCTTTTAACGCTTGAAACCCAAAATAAGCATAAACTATATCCAAAAGTAAATGGTAAATCGTCCTCCTCCTCCTCCTCGCCAGAAGCTCTACTTGGGATGACCGATCGGAGTTGCGGCGGTGCTCCTCCTCCTCCTCCTCCTCCTCCGATTCGGTGGTGGAGTTGGTCTTGACCCAACACCGAAGGAGATCGCCGCAGCCGCTGTCGTCGTCGTCGTCGCCCTCCTCCTCCTCCTCCTCTGCCTCCTCTTGCTCCTCCTCCGCCTCCTCCTCCTCCTTCTTCTCTGGCAGCGGATCAGTGCTTTGCCCAATACGTGCTCGCTTCTTGGGGGGGCCATTCCTGCAGCAATGGTGGATTGTGAGGAGCGCCACAGATTGAGGTGTTGCGCATTATATAGAGGAGGAATGGGAAGCCCAACAGTTGCCAAAATGGAGAAGCGCAACAGTTGGTAGAGGAATGGGGAAGAGCGATGGTTATTGGCGGCGGGAGTTGGAAGGTTCATATTATCACTGCTGGTTCTAACTTAAACCGGCAGTGATAATATTATCACTGCCGGTTTTAAATTAACCCAGTAGTGATAATATTATCACTGCCGGTTTTAAATTAAACGGCGATGATAAACGATGTATGTATAGCGGCATTGATAAAGTCATTTGGGCGAAAACGACTCAATATCACTTCGGGTTTAGATAGAGAACCGGTAGTGAAAGTATTAGTGTCGGTTCAACGATTGTAACCGACGGTGATAAAGTGAATTTGCGTGGGAAGCGGCGACCATATCACTTCTGGTTTTTGAGATAGAACCGTGATGATATATTCTTGCGGTTCAAGAGAATAAACCGGCAAAGTGATAATATGGCACTATATATACCTGGCTCCTCCCCCGATTTGTCTAGAAACAGAGAGGAGCTCTATTCTTGCTCGATTGGGGTGAAGAGGGGGCTAATTTTTGCTCTCAAATTTGGTGTAATTTGTCGTTTCTAACTTATGATCTAAGGTTCGTATATTGTTTAGTTGGATATTACGTTCTATATTGTTATAGGTTGTGATCGAAATTATTGATTGCCTAGTCAACACAATTAGATTTGTAATCTGAAGTTTAGATTTGAAATTACCAACTTTTATATGTATAGTGATTGCATTTAATCGTTGATTGAATTTAAATGTGGTAGCACTTCATAATTAACTATTGTTTAATCTAAATACTTAAAATTGTTTCTTTATTTAGTGTATGTTAATTTAATATACGTAAGTAATGTAAGTTTCTCGGACGGACCATTATATATAACTAATAGCAATTATTTAATTGATTTTACAATCGAGATTTGGATATAGATTTATATATAACTAATAGCAATCACGTGCCGAGCCAAATGTTCATCGATAACCACGAAGGTCGGATCATAACTTAGTTGTATAATTAAATATATTCTTTATTTTGTATGAAGGTCAAGCTTCAATTTGTAATATAAACATTTTGTACGAAGTACATGCTTCAATTTGTAATGTATGGAGTATTGATTATTATAATCATCTAGAAAAAGTAAATGTCCAATGGATGAAAAGGTATATAATTGATGTAAAATGGCCATGCATAAAGGAATTATGTTCCTCATCCAATACTCCTTGATAAAATAGTACTGAAATGAGAGAAGAAGAGACAATAGTACTCAAATTTGTTGGACGGACCATTATATATAACTAATAGCAATTATTTGATTGGTTTTACAATCGAGATTTGGATATAGATTTATAAGTAATGAAAATTTCTAGATTAATTAGCACTACATAACAAATTAAATGTATAAAACAATTTGTGAGCACTTATTGATTTCTTGAGATTTTATTTGTTGTAAATATTTGTAGATAGATCGAAGATGGATGTATGAAATGCACCGTCGCGATAGAGAGTACTTTAACGGTGTGACTAGTTTTTACGGGCTGCGGCGACAAGTCAAATAAGGCGATGGACTATATTAGTTGCTCGTGCATCGATTGCAAGAATGAAGCAATTTTGAACCTTGAGGCGATCCGTGCACACTTGCTTGAAGGGGTTTCAAGCCTACCTATACTGTTGGACCGAGCATGGTGAAGATGAGATTGTGCATGAAGGGCATCGATTGATGATGATGAAGACAACGACTTCGATCATGTGGAAAATCGTTAAATCGACACCCATGAAGAGACATTCGCCGATAACCATGAAGATGATCTAGAACAGATGTTGCATGATGGGGAGGAGGACCTCACGAGTGAAAGGGATTTTGAAGTTTCAACGTATGGTAGAGGATTCTACAACACCCTTGTACCCGGGCTACAAAGAGGAGTTCAAAAGCTACATGTTGTGCTTATCTTTCTGCAGCTTGAAGGCAAGCAATGGTTGGTCCGACAAGAGTTTCACAGAGTGTTAGGTTTCTTGAGATGTCCTTCAAAGGGTAGCGTGTTGCCAAAGCAACCACGTACCGTGCTAAGCGAGTTGTTTGCCCGTTGGGATTTGGAAGTGCAGAAAATACACGCATGTCCAAACGATTACATATTGTATCGCAATGAGTTTGCAAATTTGGATGCATGCCCCATTTGCAAGGCATCTCGGTATAAGCGCGGCGATGATGATATCGAGGGGCAGTGTAAGAAGAAAAGACCTCCGACCAAGGTGGTGTGGTATTTCCCTATAATCCCCCGTTTGAAGCGTCTATTTGCGAACAAAAGGCATGCTCAATTGCTGCGATGGCACGCCGAGGAGCGTAAAAAGGATGGAATGCTTAGACACCCTGCTGACTCCGCGCAGTGGAGGAATATCGATAGAAAATACAAGAAACACTTTGCATATGATATGAGGAATATAAGGTTCGGACTCAGTACAGATGAGATGAATCCTTTCGGCAACATGAGTAGTCGTCATAGCACTTGGCCGGTGACTTTATGTATGTACAACCTTCCTCCTTGGCTTTGCATGAAGCGGAAGTACATTATGATGCCGTTACTGATCCAAGGGCCGAGGCAACCTGGCAACGATATTGATGTGTTCCTCAAACCTTTGGTTGAAGATCTTACGGTATTGTGGAGCAGCGGTTGTCTGGGTATGGGATGAGTACAAAAGAGAGAACTTCATGCTCTGAGCGTTGTTTTTCATAACCATCAATGATTACCCTACTCTTGGCAATCTTTCGGGCTAGACTATAAAAGGATTCAATGGATGCGTGCATTGCATGGGTGATACAAGGAGCCGGTGGCTGAAATACTGTCGAAAATGTGTTACATGCGGTATCGTAGGTTCCTTCACAAGGACAACCCGTATCGCAACAACAAGAGAGTTTTGACGGTACAAAGGAGCCGCTTTAGCTCGAAACATCGCAGCGGCAAAGAGATATTTGCGGTAGTAAGGATATTAAAATTATCCATGGAAAGGGAGCGGAAGTACATCGATTCTGAAGTTCGGTGATCTGACTCCTTTGTGGAAAAAGAGATCGGTGTTATGGACCTACCTTATTGGCAGCACTTGGATGTTCGACATGCTATCGATGTCATGCATATAGAGAAGAATGTGTGTGATGACTTGCTTGGTATTTTACTAGACATACCGGCAAAACAAAAGATACACTCAAGGCACGGATGGACTGAAAGATATGAAACTCAGAAGGAGCTGCTTCATGAAGACACAGGTCAGGAAAAAAGTACCTTCCATGACTTGCTACACTTTAAGCAAGATTGAGAAAATTAGCGTGTGTGAGTGCTTGCACGAGTCAAAGTTCCGTCGGTTATTACGCCAACATAAAGAGGCTAGTCTCATTGAAAGACTTGAAATTAGTTGGTATGAAGTCTCATGATTGCCACGTGATGATGACACAGATGCTTCAGTAGCAATTAGGAGTGTTACGCGGAGAAAGTGCGAGACCCAATTATAAAGTTGTGTTCATTCTTCAACGCGATTTCACGAAGGTCATCGACTGTTGAAAGCTGGATAAGTTTGTAGCAAGGCGTGATCCACACTCTATGCCGGCTTGAGATGTGCTTCCCTCCATCCTTCTTCGATATTATGGTCCATCTCATTGTTCATATTGTGAAAGAGATCTGATTTCTTGGCCTGTGTTTCTACATCAGATGTACCCTTTCAAGAGGTTCATGGGGGTTGTGAAGAAATATGTTCGTAATTGACATCGGTCGGAAGGGTGCATTGCCGAAGGTTGGGAAACCGAGGAGGTCATCGAGTTCTGCATCGATTACATGGATCTCAAACCGATTGGTGTGCCCGTATCTCGCCATGAAGGAGGCTACAAGGAAAGGACACTAGGTTAGAAATCGATCCGTACAAATGATCGTGCTTCATTCACGCAAGCATATTTTCTGATTCTGCACTAATCGGTTATAGCGGCCCGTATGTAGACATGCACAAGAACATGCTACGAAGACAAAACCCATGTAAGTCGAGGTTTGGATCGCGAGAGCACAGAGATAACTTTGGAGATTGGTTGCTTAGATACATGATGCATACACAAGCAGTCGCTCACTTGAGAAGCCGGCTAAGGGACCATCATATACAATTTTGACATTTGAAGGATACGACATCAATGGATATACATTTTATCGAGAGCACAAGATAACAAGAGCACCAACGAGCAATGGGTCCGTATAGATGCCTATGACAACAATGGCAATATGGGCGTACTCACAGATTCATAGAAGTGATTTGGGAGCTTGACTATGGGCCTTTGAAGGTCCCCTCTTCGGTGCCGGTGGGTCGGGCTACCTAGGGCGTGAACATCGACAAGTCACGGTATCACTACCGTGGACTTCAAATCGTGGGATCTGAGAGAAGAACCATTTGTACTTGCTAATGCCGTTACACAAATTTTCTTTGTAAGGGATCCATCGACAAGGAGCATACGTGGTTCTTCAATCAAAAGAAGGATTGTGGGAGTTGAGAATGTAGTCGACGAGGAAGACTATAACCAGTTTGATGAGCTTCCTCCTTTCGGTGAGAACATCGACCTAGGTCTCATGGAAGACATAGAGGAAGCTACATACATACGCCGCGATCATAACGAAGGTCGGATTGTAACTTAGTTGTGTAATTAAGGATATGCTTTATTTTGTATGAAGGTCAAGCTTCAATTTGTGATATAAATATTTTGTACGAAGGACATGCTTCAATATGAAATGTATGGAGTATTGATTATTATAATCATTCAGAAATAGTAAATGTCCAATGGATGAAGATGAGATAGTAAGAGCAAGTTTTTATTGATTATTCCTAATTAAGCTGAAATTTTAAATAAAACAAAAAGGAAAATTACCAATTTCATTTCCATCGACTTCCAAAGTTCATCCATAAAATTTGGTTTTTGTATGAAGCCCAAAGCAAAATCTTGGATTAGCTGAAATTTGAAATAAAATTCCAATGTTTGTATTTGGGGTTTTTTTACAAATAAATAAAACAGGTGTGCCAATTTTCCTTGCCACGGCAGAAAGTCCTTGCCGTGGCAGCATTTGCCACTGCACCACTTTTGCCACAACAACACTTGGGTGGCAGGGAACATCAGTGCTGGTTGACAAACGAGAATAGATACTAATAAAACACATCAGTGCCACGTCATAGTCTCCACCCGGCAGTAATCGATATATCACGGGCACTACTATGGAACATCACAGAATGAACATCTTCGCGGTTCATAAATGACCCAGTAATAGTTATATATCCTTGCGGGTCATAAATGCGGCACTAAAATACATCATCGCTGCGGTTCATAAATGAGCGGCGATGATGTATTTTAATGCCGCATTTATAAACCGCGATGATGTTGTACTATTAGTGTCGGATCTATAACAAGCCAGCAAAGATAATATATCACTGCCGATTCACTTCTTTGAACCGGCAGTAATAGTCCTCCCTATATATACGTTTTCTTTCCCTCACTTAGCCATTTCGCAATTCGTTTGGAGTTCTTCTGGCGCCCTAGCCACCGTCGACTCCCCGCACCGGCCCTCCGTGCAGCGACCCCTCCCCGCCGTCACCCCCTGCGGCGCCTCCCCCCGACGTCGACTCTCCCGCGCGAGCCCTCCGTGGTGCCTCTTCCTGCGGTGACTGTCCCCCAGATCGGCCCTCCTGGCGACCCTCCTCGGCCCAAGCCCTCCTGCGGCGACCCTCCTTGCGGCCGTGGCTCGTGATATGTGATGATATGTGCTATCTTTTTGCTCTGCGATGCCGATGCCTAGGGTTGTCGATGATATTGATAATTGTTCTGTGATGATTTTTGTCTAAGCCCTAATAGCATGGATTGTTCAAAGTTATGATGGAGTTTTCCCTAGAGTGGCAATAGATGACCAGGCTAGTTTGTTACTTTGTTGGCTTGGCTATAGAGGAATGGATGAAAAATGAAGCTCAGGTTGGCATTGATACCAGTAGCTTGAGTTAAGCTTTTTGGATGTCCTGTTGATCTAAAACTTTGTTGGCTTGACCAAAGTTACATCACCTGAGAATATCATCTTAGCCTGTGTTGTTTCGACTTTTTTGCCCCCACAAAATTATGATGTCCTGATTCTTGGTGGGCTGCATGAGTTTTATCTTTGTCAGGAGCTACTAAGTCAATTGTCCGAATTCAGTTTCGGCCTTCGCAATTTCATTTAAATTAGACTCGACGGTCATGATTTGATCACAAGCAGCGATGGCTAGTTGTTAGCTAATTACCTTTAACAGTGAATACCGACAAAAGTGGCTGTAATCTTCTTTTGACTGCAGTTCTTGTTACCGAGTTTGTTATGCTTTACTACTTTTGCTTTCCTTCAGATGGAATCAGTTGTAATGAGTATAAAATACTCAGACCAGGGGAAAATGACAATCTTGCTTTACTGCTTTACTGCTTTTGCTTTACTGCTCGTGGATTTGGTCTTGTCTGAAATCTTTAATGTTGCCTTTATGTGATCTGTTGCCAAATTTATCTTTGCGTGTCGTCAGCAGTCGATAACAACAAGTATATATCTGAATTGCAGTGTCGTCAGCAGGGGTAGGCGCCCAAGAGACAGGGGCCCAACTCATATATTCTTTAGAATATTATTGCTTATTTGCTCAATAAAAAATAATGAATCATTTTTATTCCACACTAATATGATTTTCAAAAAATGAAATAAGGTTATAAATTCACAACTAGAATGTTAATAGTCTATTACACCAAAAAGAAAAAAGATCATTCCATGTCAACCAATCCGTCACCTCGTGGCTTTCTTCTCGATGTATCGTATGCTCTCTGGCGGCCATGCTTTTGGAACTTACGAGTCTTGGTCAAGCCAGCATAAAACCTTCGCCAGAGAACCGACACCTTATAGGAAGCCACGAGGTGACGGCTTGGTTGCAATGGAATGATCGCTTTGCTGTTTTGCCGTAATAGACTACATCGACAAAAATTCTAGTTGTGGATTTACTGGCTTTTGAACCTTATTTCATTTTTTGAAAATCATATTAGCAGTGGAACTAAGAATGATTCATATTTTTTATTGAGCAAATAAGTATATAATTGTCAATTGTATATGTATCATGTGTAAGTATATGTGTAATGTGTAAGTATATGTGAATTGTCAATTGTATATTTATCATGTGTAAGTATTTGTGAACTTGTATATGTTCTTTGTTACTGCTCCCTCTGTCCATGAAAGTAGGTTGTCGTAGGATCGATCCATGCGATTAAGATTTTGAAATTTAGACCATTAATATATATATGCGTTCTGGTATTATCTACGCATGACAAAATGGTGATTCGCCTTATATATGCACAACATTGATATATATGCGAAGATTCATCTCATGATTTTGTTAATTTAAAATTCTAGAAAACTTGCCACACATGGCCTCTCACAATGGACAAGTCTTGGGATGGTGCCGAGCCCATGGACCAAAGCCCGAGCAAAGCAGAGCGGGGTTCCTCAACCTAGAATAAGTCGAGGCAACAAATGTACATGAGGTAAGTCTTTATTAGGATTCTTTAAGTAGGATATGCTTCCCGATGAAATTAGAGCAGAGCCAAGCGACTAATGAAACAATCAAAATGCGTGGTCGGACATCTAGTGCAGCGAGCGGCGTCATGGACGAGGTCCCAACAAGATGCGCGCAGTGAGCGAAGGTGATAGTTGAGCTTAATGTAGTCGGAGAACCAACTATACCGCGTCATTGCTTGGGCCATATCGGACGACATCTTGGGGTCTGGCTAGAGAGAATGTGCCCATCATCTACAAATCATGGACACGTCGGTAGCGATTCTCTCGTCGTATGTTGCCGATGACATCAAGGAAACATTGTGGACGAGTTGATAATGAGTTTCAGATTTCGAAGATCGATTGGAGCTTGCGAGAAGCGTGCACTAAGCGTTATAGGAGGCGCATGGAAGCGGAAGACAAAGTTGAATAAGGAGTATGTCAAGAAGGATCGAGCGCGGATTTTAATAGATGCAGAGGTTCTGACAATTTTGGGATGAATTCGAGCAATATAAGAATCTGATGAAGCCGGGCTATCGGCTAGCGAGAACAAGGCAAATTCGGACAAGAACATTTACCCCCATGTGCTAGGCACCGGTGGCTCGTGAGGAAAGTACCCAAGTGGGATGCACGGGAAGAACAGCTAACACTTAGTGGAGTTATTACTGTGACGCCTCAGATGGCCCCAAGATCGAAGTACTAGGCGCTTGCGAGGAGCTACTCTGTCGGATGATGGCGGCTTAAGCGAGCGAAAAAGGCGAGAAATCTCGAGGAAGATCGCGGATGCCCACTCGAAGCTATTGAGGACTCCTTCACCGCCAAGAAGGGAGGACGACGAGCTAACACGAGCCTTAGGTAATAAGGAGCACCACAGGTCGCACGGAGGGGTTGGCTTGGTGCCTGAAAGCGGCATTCCCAAAGGATGCCTATATGTACCTGGCGACCAAAGAAATCCGGACAACAACAGTTGGATGAGCGTGTCTGAAATAGAAGACCGGTGCATAGAAAGGAAGTCGAATTTGAAGAAACAGATGAAAATGATGCGAGAAATGGTAGCAAAGGTCCTTAGCGACGTCGGTCACATAGCGTAGGTCACCAAGACGAAAGTCCGCGGGGTTCACAAAAGCGACCAGCGTCCGCTAACCCTCTGAAGAGGACTCGGTGTAGTTTTCCGTGGACAAAATCATAGAGCCGACCGCATTGCGATGCAGACTTGCCCGTAGCGAACATTACCATCAAGGTGGCTGAAGGGATGGCTTGGCCATGCAACGAGGGGGGATGTTGCATAACCGCCCAATTCCTCGGGGATACGCTAGAGTTTTAGTTGACAGCGTGGTTGACAGATACCGCAAAGTGGAGGTTGAGATCCCGGGCGAGGAGGGGCAAAGTCTTGGACAAAGCATGGGCACATTCATCGCGTGGCGCAAGCGCTATATAAAGTTTGCCTCAGAAGATGACAACGACGATGATCTTAACAACGATGATGGCGGAGTCTCCATCTAGGAACGATCCTCCTCCTCGGCGTCATCGAAGAAAGCTCCTTCTCTGCTCGGCGCCACCTAGGAAAAGTCCTCCTCCTCCGTCGTCACCCAAGAAAACTCCTCCTGCTCGGCGCCACAAGAGCGACCAAAGAGCACCACGATCTGAACATTCTACGGTTGTCGGTGTTTCGTATGACCGACAAGTAAATTTGTAAGTATAGGGGATCACGCGCCCCCTCTCCTCGAATGGTTAGGCTAGAAAGCCTCGGATGAACATTGAATCGGGTGAGAGTCTCGAGATGTATCTTGGTTCGGTGAACGTCCCTACTTCGGTTTGTGGTGGAGGATCTCGTTGATCGGGTATGGCGGATTACATCGAGGACTAGGACAGCCCTTAGCGCTCGTCTGCGTGGGTGAGCTCGGGAGCCGTTCGATCACTTGGGATCGGGGACGAGAGCGGACACTCGATGAAGCGAGGAGTTTTACGTTCGTGAAGAAGGAAGCGAGGAGCCCCCCTCCTAAAGATCCGCCTCTCCTTATATAAGCGAAGAGAGCGAGGTTACATGAGGCTTGGGAGAGAGGCGACTAGGCGCACTATCCTTGGCGATCGGGTTTGCGATCTTGAGTTAGCGAGTCCTGCGTGCGTCATGATGGGTTAGCGAGTTCACCAGCTATGTCCTATCGGTAGGGTTAGCTGGCGATGCTTCGTTGGGAAGGCACATCTCTGCCCTCTATGCGCTTGTCGAGTAGGGTCGCATGGGCGGCGTCTCTGGCGTTGCTTTGGGAAGAACACATATCGCTTCATTTGCCGTTCGAGCGGGGTTGTCCCGCCGAAGTCGATCGATGGCGTGGCGGAGTTCTTTGAGGCAGGATTTCGTCGAGGTCCCGACCAGCACCGGTCGGAGGATGCTGCACTCCGATCCTGCGGTCGGGTAGGGCGTTCGGTATACGACGAAGCCCGATCATGAGAGCGCAAGGAGTCCGACCGTGGCGGATCGGCAGCGCTCATGAACCGCATCATAGGTGAAAGATCTCTGTAACTGATCAAGACCTTCTTTGTGAGGTACCACTTTGGTATCGATGATAAATCAGCGGTCAAGGGAAAAGTTAAATCATCCGTGAAGCTAGCCAAAACTCTTAGCTAGAAGCGACCATATGAAATGACCAGCGAAGAAACAAAAAAAAAAGTAGGCGCCTATGTAGTAGAGCACTTCAAAAACGCCACCACCGCTAAGATTGAAATCGAACACACTTAAGCAGGATTTCTTCTGGACTTAGCGAAGGTTAAGCAGAGCAGGATGGATAAGCGAAGCTCCTCAACCTAGCCAACTATCGGACTACGATCGCATCTCTAGGAAGAAATCTAAAGGAGATGGTGGTAAGCATTTGTTCTTTGGAAGCCAAAGTGGTCTTTGAAGGCGAGGAGCCACGTAAAGTGGCCATTAGATTATGAGGGAAGCTTTCTTTGCATCCAAATAAGGAGCTCAAACTGACCACACAATTCTGGCGTCTACATGAATGGTACCTCTGATATGTCCAAAAGACACAAAGCGTTGCTTTCCTGTCAAATACAAAAATATGGACTTTCACAATAATGGCGACTCTTTACGAGTTGAACACATAGAACTATATCAGATGTACCAACGAGACGCTCTAGACGTGTCTATATTAAGAATATGGACTCTGTAAGTCTCTTGTATAATTCATGCTGTATATTCACATACTCTTAAACTTAGTGTCTGACTTCTTTTTTTAGTAGAATGGAGACAATGACACTTAGAGCGGACAAAAATGAAAAGATAGGATTCTGGACCGGGCCTTTGTCAACTGCAAACTTATTATAGATCCAAGAACAATAATTGATGTTGAGGTGTATGTACTCAAGGCGCTGCTAAAACTACAACACAAGGACTACATACTTTTACCCTACAACTTTCAGTACGTGTTTCCCTACCTACTAGTCTCTCATATTTGATGCATAACACAATGTGATGACTAATTGGCTTCTGCAGCTTTCACTGGATCGTCCTTGTCTTCATGTTAAACGAAAATAACATCACTGTCTTGGACTCAATGAGGAAACCGACAAGCGAATACAAAGAATTAATAGACTTGCTAAATAGGTAAACTCGGTCGTTGCATTATTGCTCTAATAATCTTCCATCCCATTGCACCTAATTAATTTTAATGACTACTCGAAACCATGAACAGGGTGTACACAAAATACTGCAAGAAGAGCCAACGGTATCGTCCATACACGAAAAAGTTCAGAATACACACCGATTTTCCATGCCTGAAACAACCCCAAGGGAACAATTTATGTGGATACTACGCAATGACACATATCCATGCGTTCATCACTAACAATATGGACTACAACGGCCAGCTGGTATATCGATCATTACATGTTGACCCGTACTTTTCTTTATAAAGACGATGACACTAATTAATGCTTCAATTTCTCCCATGACAGACACACAAGGCGTCAGCGAGAACTGACTTTGCGACCACTCGAAATTGATGCCCTTCAAGAGCAGATAAATTTGGGTTCATCATTAGAAATTATCCACCAAGGGCGAGTTTTACCGGCATTTGTAGCTTAAGTGACATGCCAACAATTGTGAATGAACAATATAATGCTTCAAAAGTGAATGAACAATGTAATAATTAAATATTATGATGCTTCAATGTATTTCAATTACACTTTAGCGATGCTTCAGTACTATTGTGCACAATGTATACCGTACAGAATACATCTACTGTACAATATATATACATGGTACAACATATACTGCAAAAATATATATGCAAAAGGTTTAAAAACCCATCAACGCCAGTTTTGAATATCAAAATTGGACACGAGTTATCCTTGCGGTTAACAAGAAAAAAGGCGTTGATAGTAGTTATCACCGCCGGATATTGATAACAATTAGGCGGTGATAGATACTATCCTTGCCGGATATTATTGAAAATGTGGCGGTGATAGTTATTTATCGCTTGCGGTTGTAAATAATAACGGCGGTGATAATCTATTATCCTTGCGGTTGGGACGGTATGAACCGGCGATGATAGTGATATCACTGCGGTTTATATCCGCGATGATAGTCTCGACTATCACTTGCCACTTAGGTTGTGCCGGGTCCACATCCGACAGTGATGCCGATGTGGATCCGGCAGTAATCACATGTTCGGTAGTAGTGTGTAAAGAAGATATATTCATAACGACAAATTCAATAAAGAAAAAAAGAAAGACACTAACGGCTTTAAAGCTCAATGGTGGATTTCCGTTGTATTGCAGCATGAGCTTGTTTCTGTCAATCGGAGACGCATTACACCAATACTTCCCCCATTTCAATAATGTTTACCCTCTATCTATAATAGCCTCAACTAGTCAGTTTCGCTATCTGAACTATACATTCCCATTGTAATAAATTGCCAATGTTTGAAAACTGTTAACTCCAGAGTAAACTTTCAACCAAAGATTAAAAACTTTCGTATGGGAAACTTTCTACCAGATATGAGTTACTTTCAACTTGTAAACTTAATTTCAACCCCCAGAAACTTTCAACCATAAATTTAAGAACACCCTCCTAGGATACCATAGGGCATTTTCTCCATCCACCTCCACCATTTCCCTTTCCCTCTTCCCTGCTCAATTCCCCCATCCCCTTCCTATCTCTATAACACAAAAATTTCAAATTAGAAAATTTTAACTTTAAAAATTGTAGACAATAATTTTTGACTTGAAAAAATTCAACTCGAAAAAAATTTAAACTCATAAAAATTCAACTAAAAAAGAAATTCAGTTTAAAAAGTTTTGACTCAAAATCTTTTTGGTTTGAAAACTTTTGACTAAAAAAACTTTCCATTCAGAAACTATCGGTTTGAAAACTTTCTACTCAAGAAACTTCTGGTTTGAAAGTTTCCATTCAAGAAACATTCAGTTAGAAATTTCTGATTCAAAAACATGCAAAAATGGCTAAATATACTTCTTATTCAAAAACTTGGGGGCAATTTGAAATAAAAAAACCTTTTTTAGTTTGAGGGGAAGGGAATGTGGGAGGAAAGTGGGATAAAGGGGATGCCAGCTTGTAGTGTCTACCGACTTATCATTTCATCAAGAACTATCATACTTAGGAAGATTTGACTAAACAATATTAATTTGTCCTTGTAATATTTGTTCTATAGTACGTCAAGTTTGTGTAGCAAAATTAGATCATTTGTCTGCATGTCTTATACTATAAAATATAGGTTTAAGATTAGTTTTTAGTTTAATACAAATAAGATTAGCATAAATAAATTGCCAGTAGAAGATTCAAACATCCCGGTAGTAGGTTCAAAAATTTATATATCCCAACAAGTTTGTAACATACTTTCTAAATATAATCTACAATATGCATATCTCTGGTTGCTCATTACAATGCGGTGGTGACAAAGAATACTCATCACCAAACCCTATATTCATTCCTTTCATCCCTATCTGACATTATATTCCATCCTACTTAGAAAAAAAAGGCAGAAAATTGATGACAAGCTATAAAAACACAAGTTGCACCATCAACTTTTAAAGTACCATATAAATAACTTACAGATAAAAGAAATAGCTACAACTAGAAAAGTAATGCAAACCTCTAATTCATGCAATGAAAGTTGTTATTGTCTCCTTAACACGAATATGCACAGACTACTGGAAATATTGAATACATAAGTTATGAAACATGTTACTAATTAACTAGTAATAACATAGTCCTCTAGTGCACACAACGAAAGTTTCCCAAGAGAAACATTTCAAATCCAATTGGAATTTCAGAAAATCTAATCAGTTGAAAGTTAGTATTAATTCCTAGTGGGAAGTTTTAATTTTTCTACTAAAAGTGTTCCACCTGCACTTGGGATTTGAAACTTTCAGTCGCAATCCGAAACTTGCAATTCGGAAACTTCCGACTAAAAATAAAAAAATGGAAACTGCAAAATGGAAAAGTTTCAACTAAATTTGAAAAAGTACCTACTGGAATAGCACAGAAAACCACTAACTAATGTCTACTGATAAGCTAATCTGCCTAACCATGTAACTCTTAAAATAAAAATGTTAATGCAGTATAAATTATCAAATTGCTAATGAGAAACTGATACCACTTGCATTCTTTCCAAAAAAATGATATCACTTGATACGCACACACCTTGACTTAAGATGCGTGCGTACAATTGGTCCCGATCTTCCGTCGTAGGAGAAATCCTTTGGGGGCGAGTTGTGACTTTGACGATGGAGTGGCTAACCACGATCCAAGAATGTGAACATCAACCTCGCAATCGCTAAACCACTCCTCAATTGGTTATCAACTATGTCAAAACACGACTAACCTGTTCACGAAGAATGGCCCGAGCAATTTGACGAGAATTGAAAGAGCAACAGCGGAACAAATCACTCAAAGATGAATGATTCAATGAGACTTCAAGTTTTGGGGCTAAGAGACCTCTACAATAGCAGTAGCTAAAACCAAAATCAAAGTCTACTGTATGCAGCACCAAGGACAAAATAAAACAAGGCCAATCGCCTACAATTGCATGCATGCAAGCTTCCTATTTTGCTGCAGCCACAAAAATAGGAAGTGCTGATTTTATTTGCTGGTGCGCTATGTGCATGTCTCCTTCCTGTTAGTGCCATGAAAATAGGACCCAAAATCCTCCCTCACGGCTGAAATCTGGTGTGTGCCATGGTGCATGTGGTGCCATAAAAATAGGAAGTAAAATTCCTCTTCACGGCTAGAGAAAAATTGGACCTTCCTTGCATGCAAACCTCCATAGAAATAGCAAGAATTCTCTGTGACTGAAAATAATGGTGTGCCACAAAAGATCTTCTTTTCCTTGGCATGCAGCCATGTTATTTCCCTCACGGCTACATATGTTGAATAAAATTCCTCTTTTCTTTTTCTTCATGGTGTCCCTTGTCTCTCACAAATAGTTGTTTTGAAACACCTGTACATGTAATAAGTGAACAACAATCATTAGGGTAATATCATCCGTTATGTAATTAAATAATTTATTTCTTTAAGAAACGAATTCACCTTTTGTCCAAGACGCCGTGTATGGGATCGTGTCATTGGACTTTGCAAGTCAACTGAATCTTCAATGTGTGAGGTAGTGATGTCCTCATCATTCTCCCCCTCTTGAGGTGTCGACCTCGATTCTGGCTCATCCTCATCACTAAGGTATGGAGATAAGTCAGCAACATTGAATGTATCACTCTGTCCATAATCAGTGGGCAACTCTAACTTGTAGGTGTTATCATTGATCTTAGCAAGCACTTTAAACAGCCCACTCCTCGAGGCATCAGCTTGGACTTGCGCTGTTCTGGGAAGTGATCCTTGTGTAAATGCAACCAAACTAAGTCACCTTCCTTGAACAACATTTCTTTCCGGCCCTTATCTGCTTGCTTCTTGTATTGGGCCTGCATCTTCTGAATGTTTATTTTAGTTATCTCATGTATCTTGTGAATATACTCAGCCCTCTTACCAGCATCCAAATTTAACCTTTCTAGATGTGACAAAGGTAGTAGATCAATCAAGCCTGTTGGCTTGAATCCATAAACAATCTCAAACGGACACAATTTTGTTGTTGAATGAACGACATGGTTGTATGCAAACTCAACATGCGGCAAGCACTCCTCCCATAGCTTCAGGTTCTTCTTTAAAATAGCCCTCAACATTGTACTGATCGTGCAATTGACAACCTTTGTTTGCCCATCAGTTTGGGGATGACACGTTGTAGAAAATAGTAACTTGGTTCTAAGCTTTTCCCATCATGTCCTCCAGAAGTGGCTCAAAAATTTGATATCGCGATCCAAAACAATCATCCTTGGCACTCCATGCAACCGAACGACCTCCTTGAAAAACAAATCCGCAACATGAGTAGCATCATCGCTCTTATGACAAGGTATAAAATGAGCCATCTTAGAAAACCTATCAACAACTACAAATATGATGTCCCTTCCCCTCTTAGTCTTAGGCAAACCTAAAACAAATCCATAGAAATATCTTCCCAAGGTGCTTTTGAAATAGGAAGAGGTGTATACAAGTCATGTGGGTTTAAGCGAGACTTAGCTGTTTGACAAGTAGTGCATTTGCTCACATATCGCTCAATATCGCGTCTCATCATGGGCTAGTAGAAGTGTGTGGCCAGCACGTCCTCAGTCTTATGAACACCAAAATGCCCCATCAATCCACCTCCATGAGCCTCCTACAACAGTAGAAGATGAACAGAACTTACAGGAATACAAAGCTTGTTAGCTCTAAACAAATAGCCTTCACTCAACACGTATTTGTCCGAACATCTCCCTTCTTTATAGTTAGCATAAATTTCTTTGAAATCCAGATCAGCTACCTAAAGTTCTTTTAAATCTTCTAAACCAAGAATTTTACAATCAAGTTGAGACAATAATGTGTATCGTCGAGACAATGCATCGGCAACTATGTTGTCTTTACCTTTCTTATGTTTCACCATATATGGAAAAGTTTCAATAAATTCTATCCACTTAGCATGCCTACGATTTGGTTTACTTTGGCTGCGGATATGTTTCAAGGATTCATGATCCGAATGTATGACAAATTCTTTTAGCCAGAGGTAATGTCGCCATGTTTCTAGAACTCTAACCAAAGCATATAATTCCTTGTCATATGTCGAGTAATTCATGGTTGGGCCATTGAGCTTTTCACTAAAATATGCAATGGGTTTAATTTTTTGCATAAGAACGTCTCCAATTCCAATACTACTAGCATCACATTCTATCTCAAATGTTTTATCAAAATTAGGGAGTTGTAAAAGTGGTGCATTTGTCAATTTATCTTTTAGCGTGTTGAAGGGCGCATATCACTTGTTGTGGCTAATAAAACATGTCCTTTACATGGTATTTCACTTTTTTCACTCTTTTCTTTCTTTTCTCTCATTTTGGGCTAGTGGCTCTCGCTCCCTGTTTTGTGTATGACCCTCACCTCTCTTTCTTTTCTCTCATGCTCAACCCTATCTAAATCATCCTTGATAATTTCTTGTGGTGACATCGGATCCAATGAAACCTTCTTATCTTTGTGTATAAAAGAGTACTTGTTGGAATGCCCGTGATGCGTAGTATCCTTGTCATACTGCCATGGCCTCTCAAATAACAAAGCACAAGCTTGCATCGGCATTACATCACAGTCCACAAAATCAGCATAGGTCCCAATTGAGAAGTGCACACATACCATCGCCGTTACCTTCAATTTTCCACAAGAATTGAGCCACTGGATGTAATAAGGTTGTGGGTGTGAGCATGTGGTCAAGCCAAGCTTCTCAACCATTTTTAAACTTGCAATGTTATTGCAGCTCCCGCCAAGCTTCTCAACCGAGGATGAACTTTTGGCAGGGGCAATAGCTATCTTGTTTGAATCAGTAGGCTTGTGCATTGAAGAAGTTGTTCAGCCTGCTGAATTCTCCCAGGTTGTTGTTGCAGCAGCTCGAGTATTGGAAGGGGTAACACTCCTTTACTACTGATTGGTCCCCTTCCAAGGTGTGACAGAACTAGAGGATGTATGGACAGATTTGTTGTAACTATGCCTCTTCCCCTTGACTTGCCTCTCAGCTTGCAAGCAAAATGGAAAAGCTCATCCAACGAGTTGTAATTCTGAAAATCAAGTATATCTTGCATCTCTCTATTTAAACCACCCAAAAATCTAGTCATCTTTGCATTTTCTTCTTCTTGCATATTAGCACGATGCATACCCACTTGTAGTTCTTGATAATAATCTTCTATAGATTTACCACCTTGATTCAACCTTTACATTCTATTAAGCAAATCCCTCCCAAAGTAAGAGGGAACAAACCTTGCTCTCATCAAATGCTTCAAATCATCCCAAGTGTGGGGAGCTCTATTCCTTTGATGAATCTGACTCCACCAAATAGAGGCATAATCAACAAATTAAACTCACTAGTGGCAGCATGTACTCGACGGTCTTCCGGGTAGTGATGACAATTGAATTTTTGTTCAATTTGCAACTCCCAATGAAGATATGCTTCTGGATTAAATTTGCCATTAAAGCTAGGGAATGTAAATTTTATCTTCCCGAGAGGATTATCTCTTCTTGGTTCATGGTGGTGACGTGCATGCCCTACATGGTTCCCTATACCTTGGCGGTTGTGTGCAAGACGTTGTTGATCATACCGCATATGCACATGTTCATTTCCAGCAACAAATTCTTCATTTTCTCCTTCATTAGTAGCCTCTTGAAAAACATCATTTAGATTCTCTCTTGGATGAAGTGGAGTAGTGTCGGGACCCGAATCTGCAAATTCGGACCCTCTGTGTATTCTGCACTAGTCCAGGATCACGCTAGTGCACACAAGCTAAACAGGGTTAAAGTACCACAATCATACACAGCGGAATAATAATAAAGTACTTCAAACATGTATATAAACGAGTTGTACGAACTTACTCGAACTTATGGTCCCCTTACAATAGTTTGCCACTAGGGCTTACATTAATCAGAGTAATAAGAAATCAACAGTGGAAAATAAAACATCGTGGTGATCCATCTCTTTACCACAGGCACCTTGACGAGGCTTGCCCCCTAGATCTTTTGGCTTCTCAGCAAACTCCTCCTCCCAAGCAGGTGTAGACTCCTCCTCTGGTAAATTGTTGCTCGCAAGGGTGAGTACACACCGTACTCAACAAGTCATGCACATAATGCAATTCTATTACTACATGCATGGCTTATTACAAAGGAATGGCTCATTTGATTATTTTGCATTGCTTCAATATCTTAACATACTTTTTATTTAGATGTAAAGCAGCAAAACCATAATAATATAATAAGTTTCTCAATTATTTTCCACATAATTTTGGACACACAGTCCTTAGTCAACTTTCACCATTATCCCTGGCACACAGCCTTCCACCCCATTTTATTTTCAAAACTCTACCCCTTGACTGTAATCCTCGAGCTTTGTCCAATTCCGTGAACTCGGCTATTCGAATAGTTTTTACACTCTGCAGAGGTTGTACACTTTACCCACAAGATATAATCAACTCACCACATCAGCCGTGAATCGCCATACAAGAGTATGCGAATGAGCGATCATAACAAAGCCTTTGAAACTTCTAGCTCAACCTAGGAACCTCTCGGGTTGCCTTCACTATCACTTTCCTCACGAGCAGAAGTATAGGACAGAGCGAACAGATTGGATAGGGTGCCAAGCCAGTAAGCAGGCATGCTCCCCATCTGATTACCCAGGTAAGCGCCACCTGAGTATCAAAGGTGATATATCGAATCCTACTAAACTAGGTCTCATCCCATACCGGACATGTGGTTGTACGAGTAACTTTCAGGTCAAAGGCTGCAAGGTGAAGTCCTTAAGCCGACCAAGGCAAGACATCCTTCTCTCAAAATTGGCACACAGCCCTCACAACACTCAACCCTTCCCAAATGCCACGAAGGCCCACACGCACAAAGCCTCGGTCCACTTTCCTCGGTCTAAATCAATTCCCACCCCAAGTTGTTTTACTGATTGCAACACATGTATGTAACCATCCTTCATGTAGAACCACACAGGTCTCTACATTCCAATATCATTACCAACAACATTCCACCTTTTATCAAAATGCATTCACTATTCCTTTAGTCAATGTTGCTTTTGTATTCAAAAGATTATTCACGATATAAGCATGGCTAAGCAACTATTCACGGTCTAGCCTCCGTGTTGGCACAATATTAACAACCAACTAATATTACCAAACTTAGGGTGTTAAATGAAATCATGGCATACAAATACTAGTGACAAGGCAGCAATAACAAATAGGTTGATTTAACTAATTCACCCAAATTAATTAAATCCATTTTTAATTAAATTAGCATGCATAGTTTGAATCAAAATATATTTTCAAAACTTAGGAGCAAAATGATCAAAGCACAACTTGCACTGCCCTTGCAATTTTTTATTATTCTTTACTTTTTATCTTGATCCTTGATCCTCGATCTTCAATCTCCGCTTGTTTGATCCTCAGCTCCTTCGAGCGACTTCCGGCAACGCGTCTAATGATAAATAAACACAAATAAAACAAAACTCAAAAGGCAAATCAAGTAAACTCCAAATTAAGAACGAATAGCATTGGGCACAACGGCTTAGATGAAATTAGGAACTTGAATGGATTAGGTCTATGATTAGACAAAATAGAATGGCTTTCAGAAAATACATCAAGAGAAAGATTAATAAGCGGGAAAGAAGAATAATATTAGAAGAATATTTCCTTTGAAGCTATTATCTTGATTAGACAGACAATGACATATGGGCTCTCGATCTATAGGCCGGGTCCATAAAGATATGTTAGTTCACGATGAACTAAGCTAATGCTCGAGGTTGACTTTCGTTGACTAAGTAGATACACAATCAAACAAAAGAAAGATAAGCTGATAGATTAGATATGGCACAAGGATATGACACATGGTCAATGGTCTAGCGACCAAGTCCACGAATGAATTATGGGTTAATGGCAGATTAGATTTTCAAGGATAAGACAAGGACGGATGGAATCGACATTCAGTGCGATCCGATCTGGGGTTCAGTCATACATCAATGAAGAGACTTGACGATAACAGGGCGATGACGATATGTAGTAAGACAGAGCACAAATATCTTACTACGGTGGACACAACGAGAGAAACCTAATACCGTGTACGGCTCACGATGTACTCAGTCCATCGAACCGGTTCTTAAGTTAGGTTTTGGTTAAACTTTGCGGATGATAGAAAGATAAAGCGGACTCACAAGGAATGGGGTTAGATCACGATAGGACGATAGAAAGGATAATGACATCGCTCTACGCACTTGCTTGAATGCGCGCATGCGATGATAGCGAAGCGAGAGCAAAGCGTTAACAGCAGAACGTTAACGATGGAACGTTAACGATGGAACGTTAACGGCGAAACGTTAACGATGAAGGTGAAGCGTTAACAGAACACTTATGAGATTACAAGGTGGTGACCATCGGTTGAAAGATAGGGCAGCGAGGTCATGACATGGCTCAAGTTTGATTTGAGATCTGCGGGGTACACATATCGTGACGCAACGACAAATTGGACCAAAGGTTAAGTCCGGGTTTGAGCGAAACGATTCAAGGATGGATACACTTGACATAGGGGTAGGATGGGTTAGGGTTGGCTCTGTGATTAAGGTTACCAAGGATGGTGAACCGAAACGCGCACCGTTACGAAAGACTAGGCCAAAAGACGACGGGTAGATTCCAGAACATGGCTTTGACGGCAACCGGGGATCAAATGAACTTCACCGATGGGCAAAACAGGGGATAATGATCTACTGGACACAATGACATGGCCACGACAAACCAAAATGGTTGGCGGCACAAGACGACGCGCAGCGGTGGCAAAAAGGCGACGGTAACGAATATTAAAAATTTCGGTAGATGCAACAGCAAAGGGGAAGTGAGCACCACGTAGAACACGGTGACACGAACTCAACGGTACAGCCGGATTTGGTAGCAACCCAACGGACAGATCACAAACTGTCGACGAATGGCTGCCGGAGCCAATAGATCAAACGATCATAACTATTAAAATAATATATGAAACCTAACCAAATTTTTCAGAGAGCTATCTGGGATCATTTAGCACAATATGATGTGAACGGATCTGAGTTTTACCTTCTGGATCAACGGGGAACGCGTGATGAAGTTTTCTGCCGTTGGAATATAGCCCGCTCGGGGAAGATTGATTTTTCTGCAAAAATACCACAGGCAAAACCTTGAGTTAGGGTGAGCACCATGTAGAGGACATCAATATAAGTCTACAGTAAAAATTTCACGGTCAAACTCACAAAAACAAAGGAGAACGGGCAGAAACAAGATTTGGGATTGGAACGGCCATAACTTTTGATTCCGTGGATGAAACTGCATAAAATTTGGAGGGAAGATAGATGGTACGATGGGGCATGAGGTGACATGGTTGGATCTCAGAAAAACTCACCCAGCCGGCGAGGAACGTGATGCCAAAACCGGCTGACGAGAGGGGTGCCCGGGAGAGCTCATCGGCGCTAGTAGGAGAAAAGTGCATGGCGGTGCTGCTTTGGAATCTTCCAAAACTGTTTCACAGGGGTGTTTCAACCATCATGAGGGTGCTCCACAAAAAAAATTTGAGGATGAACGGTGTCGGTGTTTCGTGAAACCGGCAAGCAAATTTGTAAGTCAAGGGGTCGTGCGTTCCCGCTCCCTGAATGGTCAGACCAAGAGGGGGTCCAAGATGTATCTTGGTTGGGCTGAAAATCCCTACTCCATTGGTTAGTGGTGATCGTGATATTGCTCCTCGGCGCAGGGGTCATGTCGACATGCGTTAAGGGCGAGGTCTGGCCTCGATCACCTTGTGCGTGGGGGTGAGCCGAGATAGCTGTAAGCGCTAGGGGTTCTGGGGCGCAAGTGCCTTTGAATTCCTAAGCGTGCTATCGATTGAACTCTCCCTCCAGGGGGTCCTGCTTCTCCTTATATAGCTTGGAGAGGTAGGTTACATGGGAATCTGGAAAAAAGAAGGATGGGGTGCCCTACGCCGGGGAGTTTGGTCTTCGGCCTCGGCGTCTGATCCTTGGATTCGATGTTTGACGGGTGGTCGCGTGTCTCGTGTTGGGTCGGTGGACGCATAGAGTGACGGAGCGTTCCACTTCGCTGGGAAATGGCGTACCTGCCCTCTGCGCACTAGTCGTAGGCTGACGTCGAGGCGCCTAGCTCTGGGAGTCACCTCGGTGGCGTCGTCCCTCCACTTCATGGACAGACAATGAACTCGGTACATCTTGACACCGCTACTCGGGAAGGGGCCTCCCACCTTAGGGTGGTCATGCTAAGGTGTCGTGAAACAGGTAAGTAGGGGCCGAGTGGGCCCTCGATAACCAGCGTCGCTTTCGGTGAAAATAGTCTGAGCCTGGCCGGAGCTCTCGAGCGGTCCGACCCGTCGGTCGGGCTATCTCGCGGATCGCCGTAGCTCGAAGGGTGCCTGACCTGCGGCGCTGGTCGGGCCGCTTTTTGGGGTCGGATTGGTCGGGAACCTGGGCATCTTTGAACGGGGCCTCCAATCGGAGCTTGGGCTTCGAGGTGGCCCATTTATCTCCCCTTGGGCCGTTGGGGATACCCATGTCTCGGGTACCCATCAATAGCCCCCGAGCCCCCAGGCGGGTCGGAGGGTCGGTTGGGGGGTTTACCTTGGTCGGCGGGTTCCCCGGTCGCTAATGCCCGACCGACTTGGTTGGTCGGCTTTAGTCGGTCTTGTGGCCTCTCCAGTGGATGGAGCCCCGAGCCCCGGCGGGTTGAGACCTGGTTGGGGGGTTATCCTTGGGCACAGAGGTGATGCAATTTGCGGTAACTGCCGATCGCGGTCGGATTCTGGCGCCTTGAGCGAATCGGCGGCCGTTTTGGTTGCTAGCGCCGACCAACTCGGCGTCTTGAGTCTTGTGGCGCATGCTCATCCCAAGACGCACCCGGTCGATGGAGCCCCCGAGCCCCCGAGGTGGTCGGAGACCCGGTTGGGGGTTAGCCCAATGCACGAGGTGACTCGGCGTCGCCTTAGCTCAGAAGCTGAGCGGTTGGGCGCGGTTACCGGGGTTCGGCGTATAAGCGCCCGCTTCTGACACGTCCGCAAAGCTGGGTTTAAACCGGAGCAGGGCGGAAGGCGTTAAATCGCGCCTATGCCCGTCGGCGGCCGTGAGGAGCGGCCGTTGTTCCGTCCGCATCGTCGCCCGTCGCGGGTGTGGGACTCTGGAAGGAGTGAGCGCTTGTAGCGTTAACCATATGCGGTTTGAACGCCGTGCTCGCCTTGGTGATGACTGGAGTAATCCGAGTGGGTCTGGTGATTCCCGAAAATAGGGATCATTAGCGCGTTATCCGGCGGCGGCGCTTGGCCTCTGAGGCGACCCATGAAACATTCTTTGCTCGATCCGTGCTCGGACCCGGGCGTTCGCCCGGCCAGAGCGGTGGGCCACCACCATCGATGGGCTCACGAGGAGAGTGTAGTATGGTATCGGACCGATTCGGGCGATTGGGTCGTCCGCCGTCCCAACTAGAGGCCCTGTTGGGGGCTCGCCCTCATTCTCGTCCCTCGCTCAATTTTTCTGTTGGGGCGGCGTTTGAGTCCACTTGGTGGATTAGGCCTTCGGAACCCGCAATGTTCTGATTGGGCCACAGGCATGAGTCATTGGGCCTTTTTGGCGG